>CM060919.1:181384334-181670620 GCA_030737875.1 Allium sativum
AGTTCGAATCCCTGCATTTTGCAAACAACACATTGTGAAGACATATTTAGAAATGAACCATGTTCACCCAAATGCTAGGATTTTAAAAGCTTATCAGGTAAATTTACTATCATTTAAAGGAAGTCAAAGAACAAGTGCGCATTTTCTTTATTTCCCAAAATCAGTAGGGGTTTATGGCCAAAAGACTCATGAATCCACACTCCTAAAGCACTTATCCATTCTCACCTATAAAAGTTGTCTAAATGTGTACCGACAAAACTAATATAGGTTTGTGCTTAGTACTAATGTTATAACTTCGCTTAAAGTTTTGAGTTGCACTTGATAGAGATTCATCTACCTTCTTCTGAAGACCACCGATTTGTTCCATGATTTGTTCACCCTGTAAATTTCAATCTTTTTGAGCAACCAAAAAATTAAAATTAAATATTAAAAATTAAAAAAGAACAAAGCATAATAGAAACGTAAAAATCATAGAATTATTAGGCAGTGCCTTCTTTTCCAAAACACGAGTTAATCCGGTTTCAAGCGTCTTCTCTAGATTTTGAAGCTCTTCTATGGTAAGACCCTGAAGATCATCACCTCTCATATTTCTGAAATGTTCAGCAACAAAACCACTCACAGTTTATCTTACATGAAATATATATATATATATATATATATATATATATATATATATATATATATATATATATGTGTGTGTGTGTGTGTGTGTGTGTGTGTGTGTGTGTGTGTGTGTGTGTTGTTACAGAATCATGATTCAATATTTACATGTACCTCAACTGTTTGCTTATCTCCACAATTTGTTCGTTCAATCTTGTAATGTTGCTACTCTCAAGCTATTAATAATAATAAAAAGTAAGACGTTGAATCAATGTTTTAAGTTAAAAAAATAAATAAATAATAAAATAAGAAAAGACACAAATGAGCATATGATAATATTGATAAGTTGAATGTTTTGTGTAACAAAGTTCAACATGTAGGCTATATAAATTGATGTATCTCTATTATCCTGGCCATAGCGATTTCCTAAACTTATATGTATAGATTATGAAGATTTAATCATATTGAAGAAAGTACTTACATTCAAATCAAGCATTGGCTGCTCCGACCTCACTATTTTCTTAGAATGCATTTCATGCTTCTCAATTATATCCTTCAAACTTCTAGTAGAAAAATAAGAATAGTTTTGGCAGTCAACCAGAAATTTGATATTCGATAAATGTGCATATAGTGATATAGAATAGTTCACTACATAAAACCAGCAAGGATGTAATAGACTAAGGGTATTTACTCTGATGAAGAACAAGCATATTGCCTTTACATAAAAATATAACTGAACAATAATACTAAATTACATACACGTAACTTTCGTAAGGTACATAATACTCAGAAACTTAGATCTCATTCAAAATTTAGCACTTTCATTTCAGTGGTAAGGCCATGATATTTCACAGGTACATTAAGTACATAGAAGGAGATCAATGCATGAGAGCTTTTCGGATAAAGAGAAGCAAATCATGTGAGTAATCTACATGTTATATTGTTTTGCTAATATCATACAATTAAAAACCACAAAGCTTAGAATAAAATATAAAGTATCATATGTCAATCAAGTATGCTTCAACTGTCTAAGAAGAAGAAAAGAAGTTGACTGAAGTGAGTGAAATTTTCATCACTATAAACTAAGTCATCAGGGGATGATTTCACCGAAATAATCACCCTACTGTTGCAAAGAAAAGTAATAGATAAAAAGCTACAACGACAAATGAATCATAATACAAGATGCAAAATAAACAACTACAAAATTGAAGAACAAAAACTCAAAAGATTTAGAATATGCCCAAAAAAAGCCCTTACTAAAATAAGATTGGGAACATAGAACAAAATATAGCTAATGATTTCTCATATTAGGTTTCTTAAAGAGCAAGGTATCATATTGTCACAACTAATATTACTAACTTGAGGAGACATGAGTTCGAAGTTCGAACCCAAGTCCATGATTTTTGATTATAAGCAATAAAATATAATACAAGTAACTGAGCTTTAAGCTATGCAACTCCAATTTTTGTTTAATATTAGTACTTTCACAGGGCCATTTTGATCTCTCCATAGTGTATGGGTAGGTGATGCTTGTCTAGTTCATGATACAGCATTAAGAAGCATCCTAATCATGTTATTGTTTTGGCACTATACACGTGTAGCTTGAAAAGTTATTTTAAGATGTAACATTAAAAGAATAATGATCTCTAGTCCTAAGCTAACAAACTGATTAACTTTTGATCAAATTAAAATAAAATTCAAGTTAGAAAACTAAGCACTGATGCGCTGAAATGAAGTAAAATCAGGGCCGATATCTTACTGTCTGTGAACAGTAATATCTACGCTTAATTGATCCCAAATCAATATTATTAAAACGTTAAAAACCAAATCGAATATTACAGTACTAATATATTTTTATTTAATTTTCTTTAAACAAACGTAATATCATCCACATAAATAGACGTTTGCTACTGTCAATCAAACATAATATTGTACTATAATTTTTTATTTAGAATAGATGTTATTATTAAAAGAGATTAAAAAAAACAGTACCTTGAACTAGAAAATTCAAAGAGTTTGCCAGTGGCAGAAAAGATAATAAGTCCAACTTCAGCATCACAAAGTATTGACAATTCATCGGCTTTCTTAAATAACCCTCTCCTCCTCTTAGAAAAAGTTACTTGTCTTGCAGTAACATTGTCTATCTTTCTTATCTTTATCTTCTCCCTGGCCATTCTTTTGGCACAAACCCTAGAAGCAAAAGAATACAATGGAGAAGATGAAAAAAAAGAAAGAAAAAAAAGGGAGCCCTAGAATTAAATATTAGAAATGATTGCATTAAAGAAATAATAAAAGAAGAAGAAGAATCATACCCAGTAGATCGTTGATTGTTTATCTTTGTCGATGATTGGCTGCAATAATATTATTATTTGTTGCTTCTATTCTTGGAAACCACAAGACCATTTAGAAAAGGGAAAGATGGAAAAAAGGAAAGTCCTCTTCTTTTGGTAAAACGAGATCTACTTAGGTAGTGTCGATTGCACAGTAGTAGACCCACGGTTTAATCAGTGTGACGATGAGTTGTATTTCGATACGTGGAGACCAGTCTATGCACGTATGTTATGCTCCACTAGAAAACCAGTGGTAATACAACACCACCTTCTGGCTCACAGAAATTTGTAAAGGAATTGATATCATATAGTTTATCTAATATCGTTAATTTGTAGTTTATTTGTTAGATCATATTTTTAATTGATAGTGAGATTTGACAGCATTTTTAGATTTTATAAAATTAATCTTATTTATTAGATCTTGATTTTATGTGATGTTAATATTTGTTCGTAGATGGACGTTTTGACTTAATAAAAGAAAATTAACTTTTATATCTTATTTTTGTGCGATTATTAGATTTCGTATCATAGACGTTTTTTATAGTTCAAACTGACATAAAAATTTTATGATATTGAAGTTATTACATCAATTGTTAAAATTTTGCATCTCTGGATATTAAATTGGTACTGAAATATAATGTGGTAAATTTTACATTAAAGTACCATGAAATCTCTAGCACATACGATTTTACATTTTTACTAGTGATCATCGCTACGTCTTGCTAATAATCAATGGCAACATAATATTTATAATATATATGTCTTCGAGTAAATAAACATATAGATTTTTTTTCATTTGACATTAACTATTTCCTGTACACACTTAACAATGTGAAATAAGCAATATTTCACAATCATTTTACAATATTACAACATTATAGGTTTGAAGCTTCTTCAAGACATAGGTTGTGTTTGTTTAGTTCGCAATTTACTAGATTCACTACTTGTATTAACTTAAACTATGAATATATTAATGAAAATGGTTTTAGAAAAGAACATTTTGAGGTGCATTTAGTTTATTTTGTGTTTTAAGTTTTGAGTTTTCAACGTTAATTGCAAAATGTGGGAAGAGTTAAGGGATGATTGAGAGGACGAAACAAAGATGAAGGGGTTTGAAGGTCGGTGGGTGGATGAATTTGCTAACGTTCTTCCATTATTTTTTAAAACATAGAAAACAATAAAAAGTTGTTTTTTGTTTTGTTTGCTAACTTCGCTTTTTTAAAACGTTCGGTTTCCAAGGCATGTGTGCATCGTTCGCATTTTTGAATGTACGAAAATCCAAAATGAAAAATGAGAAATCGAACGTTACCTTAAATTTTGACATTTTAAGTTTTCAAGTAGTAAAAAATTGCAATATCAAGGAAATAATCGATTTAAAAGGATACAATGTAGAAAAAAGTAAATAAGTAAAAGGAAAGTGGAGAAAAATGGAAACGTGAAAAATAATTGTTATAATGTATTTATCTCGTGTCAATAAACAAGTTACCATTGATACCATTACATTGATCATAATCAACTACATCACATATAAAAATATTCGAGCATGTAGTCCCAATATTACTTGAGAAGTGTTACCCACTTTTGGCTATCCAAATCCAGACCGAAGTGATTTGACGAGTAGTAAGGTAAATCATTCAAAGTGGTGGTCCGAAGATCCAGACATCAATTACGGATAGCACCATGAGACGACAGCCAAATAAATTCAGCAGAACACCATCGAGAAGCATGCTGAGTAAGAGATCGACATAAAACCGTGTTTCGGGTCAGTATAACTTCGGGATAAACCAACTAAAAGTTCAAGGTCATCCGATATCACTGTATATCTTTCGAATGACAATGCAACTACCTAAACCATCAATAGTGTTAGGCTACAAGCATCGAGTGAAGGCCCCATAAGGGATCTTTGGAGCAGATTCCTCATTATGACGAATTGATATTGATTCGTATCATATGGATAAGTACCGATCCCTATCTTTGTTGATTTATGGGTTGGCTCTCTCGTGCGACTCCTTCGACAAAGTCAGACTTTCTCGTAGATATTTCTGGCGACCTACATCTATAAAAGCGGCTTCCAGGAAGGAAATGGATCATTTGGATGAATGATTGCTTTATAGTCTTATACACTTTGAATCCCTATTGATTCGAAATTTTGTAATTTCATACCAGCAATAAACTAACAAAATTTTCAAAATGGATATAGGCATAACAATGCTAAGAAACTATAAATCTCCGTATTCTTTTTTTTACCGCATTTCTGTTGTTTTATTCCTCTTTATACATTTATTTTATTCACTTTAGTTCTTTTCAAAATTCTTGGGTGCTTGTGCCAATTATTGAAGCAAAAATTATGATGCTTTTAATGACAATTGAACTCAAGTTCTCTATCTCTTACTCTCTTAAGTTTCCATCCCTCTTAAAATTTGAAAAGATCCACGTATAAAGCTTAAACTCATGGCTAAAAGAAAACTTATACCTCTCGTGCTATTGAAATTCATGATGATAATGGAGATACATCTCTTAGCAGCCTCATTCAGAAAAATCAGATTATCGCTACTTTTGACGTGCCCACTATTTCCAATGTCGATGGTCCAGTTACCATAGTCCAACTATAGAACGTGATGAAGCGGTTGATGGAGATGCAGCAGCAGCTAAAAATTCAAACTCAACATAATATAGATCATATATGGGTTGTTTAACAACTGACTCAAGCTAATGTCCAACGATTTGAGAGAAACAGGAAAACGCCTACTTTTGTCAACTATGTATCAAAAAGCTCCTCGTTTTCATCACTACAGAGTAACATGAATTAGCAAAGGAGAATGGATGATTCAAGCCTGGATTTGCACTAATTTGCATATGGTTGTTTAGGTTAGTTTGTTATATTGTTGTGTCTCCTTTTGGCTTCTATATGATCTGCATATTTCCTTAGCTGTGTTTTGGGTGGTCTAGCTACTGTTGTATTATTTGTTTTGGCCTGAACTATTGTATAATTATCACTCCCGTGCAATCGGTATTTGGGCCACCAGTTGGGCTTGTCAACTGGACTATATAATTAATATTATGTTTAATCGGCTGTGTAGTTTTGCACTACACATCCGTCCTACTCAAAAAAGAAAAGGAGAATGGATGATGGCATGGGTGTCGCCATCATAGAGGGGACGCACCCTTCTGGTCATCCTAGGTCAGTACTGATCCCTTCCAAGGGATCAGGCCTGATCGCCCACATAGGGACACTGTAACGACACCGGATTTCGCCAGGACTTAATCGATCGCTAAATCGACCAAGATCGTTCGAATCCGGCATATGCTAACTTTGGGCATACAACACATCTGAACAAATAACAGAAGACTTTTATAAACATTATAATAATGTTACATCAGAGTACAGAATATATCAGAGCACATCGAATATAATATAGCGGAAGATAATTTACAATAAATATAATACAATGCAGCGGAACTAATAACTAACACAGCGGAAGACTATCAATGCTCTGGACACAGCTTTAAGATTCAATCCAGAATCCTGCTCAATATCTGCAAATAAACTACTCGACTGCCCGTGTGGAAAATATAGGCACCCAAGTTTGCAAGTGAAACAAACTACGAGTCAGTCATGGGACTAGTATGAGAAATCTTACCTAATCTATCTAATAATAATAAGGCTAATCATAGGACCACCTCGTTAATGCGGAATGGGTTTACGCCATTGGATTGCCAGTGCAAGAAATAAAGTAAATCGTTAAACAACGCAATGCTTTTTAGAAAAATGAAACATTTATAAGACTCAAGTCCCATCACACAATGCAACGCAAACCAGAGGATAGAGTTTTACCTTATAATGGTCAAAAATGGTTGATACGATAAAACAGATTTGATATTATTATTAGTGTATATATGTTTCGAAAACATTTCAATCATAATGTATCAATCATAGATGGCACAGCTACCATATACTATGTCGCCATACTAGTTATACAATCAAAACCGTACGGTGTCGTATTGGAAGTTGGATTTCCATCATGAACCAAGGCAAGGGATCGTCCTTACCGAATTCAAGACTCTTTAGCCCGAGCCTTAGGATACAGCCGTAACTGCACCTAGGAGCAGCAAGGCCGGTCCACAAATACTTTAGTGGATTAGTTATTCCTGAACAATACGTTTCCCCGCCCTATGGGGCGTAAATAAAGAGCCAATGGGGACTCAAATCCGAGGCGCCTCATTCCATCATCCACATAAGTAAAATGTTTGGGCTCCATACCATAACACCACTTCTAGCTAGAAAGAAACACATGTCCTCCCTGCCATCCTTCTCCCGTTTCTGGTTCATACCGGGGTGTGAGACTCGCGAAGTATCGCTACACAAAGCTATGCTAAATAAATCTGTGCTTTGATCATCAACCACAAGTGTAACGACGCGGAAACCTGCACCTTTTGAATCGACAATAATCCACACACGTCTAACTCAAAACTGTACGTATTTACGGATTGTTAAATGACGATCCACATCTTTAACCATTATAGTCAAAAATATAGATAATCAAGGGGGTTAATTTAGAATTAGAAAGAAAGAAGAAAACAAGCACAGAATTTCGCAACGGAATGAACAAAATATAATAATCAAATAACAGTTCATGAAGCTGTTTAAAATAATCATTTGATCATTTTACAACATTTATCAGAGTTATACATTTATATACATAACTGATAGTACAGAGTAATGCAACAGAATAGTAGTGGAATACGATAGTAATAATAGTATACCGCCTTCGTCTTCATCCTTCAGAAGATAACCTTTGAAACTGGAATGCTCAATTCTGACCTGAGCGTAATAGCGTGAAAATAAACAAGCTCGGATCAGGCGAAAGGATTCTCATCTAAGTCAAATTGACATCATATGAACATGCACACACATAACTCAAGAGATGTTACGGGAAATTCCATCTCCTAAGGATCCGTCAAACTAGATACTATATAATATAATTTCGCTATTATAATAGTGTCTATTCACAAATACTTGTCAGAAAAATAGCGCAAGCGGGGTTACATTGATTACCCTTACACAATTTATAAGCACATGGTCTATGCAGGTCCTGTAACACAACTATTTGAACGTCGGTAGCCAGTGAGTCCCCTATAGACCTATGCTAATATCAAAATCGTAGTTGTCTCACATAAGGATAAACGTATGACAAGAAACATGAGGCAATACCCAAGGTAGTATGCTACCGGTTTGCCTGATCCAGACTGGTGGTTACCCCTAACGGCCAACCGTAGACATCCGCCCCATATCGAATCAAGGGGAAATACCTCCCATCGAGGGTGCGCACCAACAAAACAACAACAACTGAATAGTAATAGTATGGACCCGAGACCCAGGAAAATCGAAGAGCAGATGTCCACTAAGAGGTAGTCAAGCCTCATTTGGTCTAGCACGGCTCCTATTTTAGTCATTTCAAATCAACACAAATGTCGGGTCATCCATTATCATTCACTTTCTTCAAATCCAGTAATCGCCTCCAAATTCATCCTACTTCATTTCTGGAACTCCACCGCGTACACAGTTGTTAAAATGGTTCCAACATTGACATAGAGTATGTCAATAAGAGGTCCCGGTCTCTTTAACAACAAAACGTCATGTTACACACCGATTGGTACTTTTATATTTCAAAAGTGAATCGTTATGATATCAAAATATCATATTCACCTAAACAAATTTCACTTTAAAATATCATATAATTTTATATCACAATAATATTTACTTTCACAATTCATATTTTACTTTGAGATAAATTTCAAATTAAATAATTGGTTATAACTTCAATTAACCACATTTCATTCGAATCATTCAGTTTACTTCAAAAATAGTTTTGAATTCATTTCTGATTTTAACATCAAAATAATCATATTTACTTTTAAATCAGAGATTTAAATGTAAACAATTCCACTTCTAAAACATTTTATAAGTTTGAAATATTTTTGGGTTTTAATAAATTTTTGAATAACTGTAAATAATTGGGAGATTTGGAAAAGCTTGGAAATCAAAACAGCTTGAGTGTTGGAAATGGTTTTATGTATATTAAAATATTTTATAAAATAAACTACTTATATATACAGAAAGGATAGGTTTTTTTGAAAAACAATTTACATAAAGTACTTCATATATCAATGGAATAAATTTCATAAAATAGTTTATATATAAATTTGTTTATATAGAAATAATTTCAAATCAACTGTTTCTTTCCATTTCCAATAAATCTGAACCTAAGTTCAAATCTCAAAACAAACCAAATTGATTTCCAATATCCAATCCAAATTGATTCCAAAATCAAATACATTTGAGAATAATCCATTTTAAAGGATAACTTCCAATTTCAAAATATTATTTGAATCTATTTGATTCAAATCAAATCCGAGTTCAAGTTCAAATTCATAATATTTATTTGAGACATTTAATTCGAATTTAATTTCAAAGTTTAAATAAAGATTTAAACCTTTGAAAAAAATCAATTTCAACATTTCAACTTCAAATTCAAATTCCAATGTATAATTCAATTTAAATAATTTCAATTTATTTTCTTTGCACAGAACCACTTCTAGCTAGAAAGAAACGCATGTCCTCCCTGCCATCTGTAATAACCCGGAAATCCGAGCTAGTTTAAAATTTTTATTTTGGCAATTTTAGCGAATTTTGAACATTTAAAATAGATTATTTTAAATAAAAACGACGAGAAATTTATTTTGAATAGAATTCGACGTATATATTTATATACATCGTCGTTAGAATATAAATATTTATATATAATTATAAATAGAATTGAAAATGGCGCGGTAGTTCGATAATTCGATTCCAAATTTCAATTGAACGTACCGGGTGCAAAACAATCCGGATTTTAGTGAAACCAAAAATAATAGGATCTAATTGATAATATCTTTCCAACGAATCAGAAAAATCGAAATTTCATAGCGGGAATCAAAAGTTATGCCCAGTTGAAAATTCAGAATAGTCGCTATGTAAATTATACATGGCCCAAAAAGTCAAATTTTGCATATGAATAATTTGGACTCGAAACCACTTCCATTGAGTTCAAAATGTCATTTAGAACTCCGAAAAGTATAAGCTTCGATATATTCCGATATCCGGAATAGTGGCAATTGACAGGAGCTTTTCAGTTAACAAAACATAGCCCTTAAAAAGTGAAATTTTGCATACGAGTTCAGAATTCAACGAGATAAATTTTTATGGATTCATAATGACAAATCATTGTTGAGTTCCAAATGGCGCATCGAACGGAGTTAGTATGTGGCCGTGCGAGCTGAAACAGTTCAGGGTAAAGCGAGCAGTCATTTTACAAAGGAACATTATTGATACGACCTCAGAATTCGATTTCGTTTTTTTTATGGATTCGTATCGTCTAATAATGGTTAAATCCAAGAGGGCTTGATTTTTTTAGTTAGCATGTGAGCGTGCCAGGAGAAAATGTGCGCCAAAATCGCATTTTTAGAGCATATCTGAGCATTTTCGTGATTTTTTTTTGAATGGTCAAACGAACTCGGAATTCGACGAAGCTTGTTTCGCTGGACTCGTCTTCACGTCTACTATCTCGTGTCTGAAATCCGCGGCCATCGGAGATCGCTAGCATTCAGGCGTTACGCGAGAAACTAGCATATAAACACTTTTACTTCCTTTTCTTCTTCACATTCTTCCTCTTCCTCTTTCTTCAAAAAAACTCATTAATGGCCACCGCCTCCTCCTTTCCGCTGCCATCGCCCTCCTCCCCGCTGCCGCACCACCACGAGCCGCCGCACCCCCTCCTCCTCTTCCCCTCCTCCTCCTCTTCCTCCTCCTCACTCTCCTCTCTCCATTTGCAAACCCTAAACCCCAAATCACCACCACCCGCCTCCGTGGACCCCACCGCCGCACCTCAGCCCCTCCCCCATGTCAGTCAGGCCGGCGCCCCCCCTCAGCACCACCCAACTCTGGCCGTGGGCCCCGCTACACCCAAAAATCCATTTTCACCAAAAATCCCGTTTTGCAAATAACACCCTAGCACCATTTCGCAAATAACTCCCAAACGGTGCACTTTTGGCCAAAGTCCCTCTAGTCCAAAGTTGTAGAGCACGAAATTTTCTTCGATTTGGCTATATGGAAGTCATGTTTTGGAGTTCAGAGATGCTCGGAAAACGCGTTCGAAGTCTGCTGTTTAAAAGCGGTAAAATTCGTATACTTTCGCGAATTCTGGCGAATTGGAGCATTTTCGGCAAAAAGACCCTTAGGAGAAAGTTGTCCGGAATGGCGTGTTTAAGCTAGGGATAAGATGGTGTGAAGATTGAAGCTCGTTTGCAAATTCTAGGACCCGAACAGCGAATCCGGGCGTTAGAAAAAAAGTGAGTTTTCTCCATTTTAAAGCTTCTACAGTTTTTGACATATGAAGTAAATAAAAATATGATCTTTATATTATAGAGGGGATAAAAATCCGATTTTTAACTTATAGAGGATATAAAGATAAGATTTTTATATAATGTAGATAATAAAAATGTGATTTTTATACATGTAGTGGCTACGGGCAACGAAAGTGGCAAAAGGTGAGAACGACAAGATTTTCTACATAACAAGAGTCGAGATGATTGGATTAGCTAGTTGGTGAGAACTTCTCACTCTTCAATTTCTTTTTCTAGTTATATATATATATATATATATGTACTAGGATGTAGACGGTGTTTAGCAGCACCCGACACCCGTCATCCACAGACCATGGATGGCTTGTTTGTTTAATTGTTTGGTTGTGTAGTTAGTTAGATGATTTGGTCTGAATTGAATTGTTTGGTGAAATGGAATGGAATTTGATTGATGTGTGAATGGCGTGGGCCCTCACTAGACCGGGGATAAGGCTAGGCCTCGTCCCGTTTCTAGTATCGTGCCGTTATGCCGCCGAAATTTTCTAAAATATGTTAGAAAAATAAAAATATCATTTTATTGAATAAATGAACCGAATAGAATATTCATAGGTTGATTAAAATAATTTGATCGTTGAAAATATAATTTTTAACGTGAACGAGAATAAATAAATATTCATTTACAAACCGGACGGTTTGTTTCTGTACACCTATTTGAAGGACATTGATTGGGACGATAAATTTTACACATCGCCCAACTGCACAAACAAAATCTGTGTTTGATTGTTTGAAACCCCACATGGGTATTGGGATAAAATATGACATACACTAATCCCAATAATTAGTTGTATGTCGATCGATTGATTGACAAGCTGTTATAAGCGTTAGATATCTATATTTGATGCTTATACAGTGTAGTGCACTTTGGATGATGGTTGATTATTTATCGTTGCTATTATATACATGTGTTGTATGGAATCCGTATAATTAACTTTATATGGTAATTGATTGGGCCTCATTCCAATCGGGAAAATAAAGATCATTATAAAATAAAGGTTCATGTGTTGACAGTACTCATCCGTTGAGATTAGTCATGTGTTGAACGAAATATTTTAACAATAAAATTTACATCTTTATGAAATAAAAGTTCATGTGTTGACAGTACTCATCCGTTGAGATTAGTCATGTGTTGAACGAAATATTTTAACAATAAAATTTACATCTTTATCACATATGAAATTAGAAACTAACTGGAAAATAGATAAGGTGAGTGGTCTCCTGGGTATTGATCTGATGTTGGTTTCGGCCTTCGGGGTTAATATTCAGGGAATCGTTCTCTTACTAGTTTACGGTTGGAGTCTGATTTGATATCAAACGATAGATACCTTAATTTTTATAAAATATATTAAATAACAAAAATAGTCACACGTGGACAGTACTCATTCGTTGAGATTAGTCGTGTGTTGACAAAGATATAGAGTCGTGTATTGAAAGAAATATAGATCCATTTGTTGAATATAAAGTCGTGTTGATTAAAGATGCGCTATTTTGACGCGAACGATATTTATATTGTTTATATTCGTTTTTAGAATTTGAATTGAATCGAATAGAAAACGAATTTGAATTGAATCGAATAGAAAACGAATTTGAATTGAATCGAATAGAAAAGAAATTTGAATTGAATCGAATAGAAAACCAATTTGAATTGAATCGAATAGAAAAGAAATTTGAATCGAATAGAAAACCAATTTGAATTGAATCGAATAGAAAAGAAATTTGAATTGAATCGAATAGAAAACCAATTTGAATTGAATCGAATAGAAAACCAGTTTGAATTGAATCTAATAGAAAAGAAATTTGAATTGAATCGAATAGAAAACCAATTTGAAATGGATTGAATGAAAATGAATTCAAATTGAATTGAAAACGAATTGAAATGAATTCAAATTGAATTGAAATTTGAATTGAATAGAAATGAATTTTAAAA
This sequence comes from Allium sativum, assembly GCA_030737875.1. Taxonomy (NCBI): domain Eukaryota; kingdom Viridiplantae; phylum Streptophyta; class Magnoliopsida; order Asparagales; family Amaryllidaceae; genus Allium; species Allium sativum. The sequence goes on from CM060919.1 coordinate 181,397,649, forward strand.
CGAATTTATAAGGAAAAATTTAATTTTGACTTGAATTGAAATGGAAGTTGAAATGTTTTTGAAACGAATTCAAAACTATTTATAAAATTCGTTTTAAATAGTAATCGACGAAATATATATATATATATATATATATATATATATATATATATAATGGCCTGAATAGAACGCGCCGCGCCGCGGCAGTTCGTGAATTTCGACCATTTATTTCAAACGGACATTACGGGAGATCCGACCGTCGGATTCTCCTAAAACCGGAACCGTTGGGTTCGTATCAAAAAGAGCTGTCTAACGAATATTGGAAATTCAAAATCTAACGGTTGGATTTGGAGAGATGTCCAAATCAAATTTGAAAAAGGTCGATGTAAGTGCAGTTCGATGGCCGTTGATGGAAATCGACTGTACGGGCCTTGATAAAATTACTAAAAATAGTAATAATTTGTGTAAAATCATAAGAAATGATTTGGGGAAAAATTGGGATGAAAAATTCCATATTTGAAAAGATAAAAATAATTTTTTATTGAAATGAACTAGTTTAGAACTAAAATAACAACCCATTTATTTTAAATAAATAAATTGGATTTGAATGGGTTTTAAATAGGATTGATTTGTGGGTTTATCGTGAACAGTGTTTTAAATAACACTTGTTCTTTAACCTGATAATAAATAGAATGTGATTTGGGGTTTATCGTGAACTGTGTTTTAAAAGACATTAGTTCTTTAACCCATTAAAAGGAGTTTTAATGAATCTGCAATTAGATTGAAATGTGAATTGATAATTTAAATTATCAAACTTAGAAATTGAGTGAGATGTGGAGTATCACCAGTTTTGCTCCAAAGCGATAGTTAAATCTTTAATCAGATTTGAACGTGAAATGGTAATTAATTTTACCGATAACACTGTGGTGTTAGATGTGGAGTATTACCAGTTTTGCTTCATGGGATGAATAGGTTGGGATTGGGAAATAAAATAAATAATTACTTCGGTGTGGTTCGCTAATCTCGACTAGTTTAGAAAACCATAATTTGGTTTGAAACGACATCCAAAGGAAGATTAAAGGATAAATTTTAAAGAATTTATCTTGGATAAAATTAATGGGAACCTTTCCCTAAGAATATGAAATTTGCGGTTAGTGGCTGATGTATTGGAATGAGGCGTATGTTGTGTTTGTGTAACATTTGTTTTTAATATACACGGGTTGTTCGGAAAGTCCGGGTTTATACCCATTCTGAATAACCGATTCGACGATAAGTCGAAGATGAAGACGGTGGTTGAAGACCGGAAGTCTTCACATCGTTTGGGTGATTACTGATGATCTTGATTGGGATGTACACCCAAGATGAGGGAATCAGTTGGTGGTCGTCCAGACGTACTTGGAGATCGATGGATATGCGAGGAAAGTGCCTCCGGTTTCGTTCAGACCCAGAACGAACTTGTAAATGGATTGTGTGTCTGACATTGGATTTTATTCTGTGTTGATTGATTTCTGTTAAATATATATCTGTTTGGCGGCTGGGAATTTATTCTCTTGCTTAACACCCTTCTCTGAGACGTACGAGCTTAGAGGTTATATATCGATAGATATCAATCGCATGGCATGAATTGCCTATGTGGCATGCTGAGTTGCATGGATCAAGGCTTCTGTTGAAAAGCAACGTCTTTTGGTTGATGATCAAAGCACGGCCTACGTGGCAGCTTTGTGTATAACGTGAATTCGCGAGCCTCACACCTCGGTATGAGTCAAAAATGGGATAAGGACTACAGGGAGAGCACGACGTTTCTTTCTAGCTTTGGTGGTGTCAGTGACTTACCAGCCCTGACATTTATATACTTTTCACCTATGTCGTTGTTGGATGAGGCGCCTCGATTTTAGGTTTGTAAGGACCGGGAAACGTGTGTTCAGGCATAATTAATCCTCTAACGTAAGTGAGGACCGGCCCTGAAGCATCCAGGATTGCCCAGAGTGTGTAGTCCTGAGACATTTGCTAGAGTGTCTCGAAAGCGGAGAGGAGCTTGCCCCTTGCCTCGACTCATGATGGAAATCCAATTTCCAATACTTGTATTTCGGCTTTATTTGTAGAGCCTAGTATGGCGACATAGTGGTATGGGGCACTTATGCCGTCTATGATTTATATTTATGATTGAAATTGTTTTGACACTATACACTTATTATAGTATCAAATGATTTGTTTTAAACGTACCAAGCATGTTTGGCTGTTATAAGGTAAAACCCTATCCTCCGGCTTGCGTTGCATTGTGCGATGGGACCTGGGTCTTATAATAGCTTCATTTTTCGAAAAAGCATTGCGCTGTTTATTCTATGCACTAGTATTCTTGGAAGGAAACCCGTTCCGTGTTATACGGCGTGGTCCCTTGAATTACTCTCTTTTAAAATAAAGTTTTAAATAACTGTTTTAGTTCTCACACCAGTCACATGACTGACCTGGAGTTTATTGTTTTAACCTAAACTCTGGGTGCCCCTATTTTCGACACGGGCAGCTAGTAGTTTTGGTTTTGCAGATTTATATTCACAGGATCCTGGTTTACAGCTGGAATGATATCCGAAAAGCTCTGTATCCGTGTATCACCTTCAAATGTGCTTTGTATTATTTTCCGCTGCTATGTAATTTATTGTAATCTCTGATATTTATCGAATGTAATTTATTCATTTATACTCTGTGTATTCTTGTATCTGATGGAATTGTTGTAATAACAATGTAATGTTCTTCAATCTGTGTTCTGATTTGTCTTGTTCTCAAACGATCAGGGGTTTCGAACGGTCTAGATCGGTTTAACGATTGATTCGGATCGAGCGAAATTCCAGGCCGTCTCACCATCCTTCTCCCGTTTATGGTTCATACCGGGGTGTGAGACTCATGAAGTATCGCTACACAAAGCTATGCTAAATAAATCTGTGCTTTGATCATCAACCACAAAGCTCTGCTTTTCAACAAAAGCCTTGATCATTTGCATCTTAGCATGCCACATTGTCAATCCATACCATACCATTGATTTCTGCAAATATATAACCTCTAAGCTCATACGTCTTAGAGAATGATGTTAAGCAAGAGAATAAATTCTCCGCCATCAAACAGATATATATTTAGCAGAGATCAACGAATACAAAATAAAGGAATACAACGTCAGACATACCATCCATTTACAAGTCCGTTCTGGGTCTGAACGAAACCGGAGAAACCATATTCCTCGTCCAATATGTCCAATACAGGAGAGAGGTTCTTGCATATCCATCGATCTCCAAGTACGTCTGGACGACCACCACTTATTACCTTGTCTTGGGATGCCTCACAATCAAGACATCAGTAATCATACAAACGATGTGAAGATCTCCGGTCTTTAACCACCGTCTTCATCTTCGACTTTTAATCATCGTAGTAGTTATTCGGAATGGGTTAAACCCGGTCTTTCCGAATAACTCGTGTATTTTATAATCAATAAACAAGTGTTATAAAACACATCATACACCCAATTTTTTAATATCGCTAACATAATAATGATAATGTTTTAATCTTTAACATATTTTTGTATATCTAACTAATGATCATTTTAATCATTTCTACATGCACTACAAAAATGTAAATTTTTTCATGGACATATTTTTATTTCAACCTAATATTCCCTAACAAAATGACTATTTTATTACAACATGACATTATCTAAATGAATGACATTTTTAACATAACATGACATTATCTAAATAATTGGCATTTTTAACATAACATGATAAAAATGTCATTTTGTTAGATTAGATCATGTTATGTTAAAATATAAAAATGTCATTTTGTTAGATTAGATCATGTTATGTTAAAACATAAAAATGTCATTTTGTTAGATTAGATCATGTTATGTTAAAATATAAAAATGTCGTTTTGTTAGATTAGATATTGTTATGTTAAAATATAAAAATGTCGTTTTGTTAGATTAGATCTTGTTATGTTAAAATATAAAAATGTCGTTTTGTTAGATTAGATCATGTTATGTTAAAATATAAAAATGTCATTTTGTTATATTAGATCATGTTATGTTAAAATATAAAAATGTCATTTTGTTAGATTAGATCATGTTATGTTAAAATATAAAAATGTCATTTTGTTAAATTAGACCATGTTATGTTAAAACACAAATATCAGTTTTATTTGTTTTGTTGAGTTAGAATTGTCGACAAAACACAAATATCACTTTTATTTGTTTTGTTGAATTAGAATTGTCGACAAAACAAAAATATCACTTTTATTTGTTTTGTTGAATTATTGTTGACAAAATAAAAATGTCATTTTGATTAGAAATGTTATATTAAAATAAATGTCATTTATGTTGAAAACATATTTTATTAATAAATTTGTCATTTATGTTAGAAAACATATTTTATAAATAAATGTGTCATTTATTTAGAATATGTTTTTGTTAAATAGAAATGTCATTTTGTTAGAATCATGTTATGCTAATTAAAAATATCATTTTGTTAGAATCATGTTATGTTAATTAAAAATATCATTTTGTTAGAATCATGTTATGTTAATTAAAAATATCAATTATTTAGAATGATGTTATGTTAAATAAAAAATATCATTTTGTTAGGAAATGTCATGTAAAATAAATATGTCATTTATGTTAGAAATCATATTTTGTAATAAATATGTCACTTATGTTAGGAATCATATTTTGTAATAAATATGTCATTTATGTTAGAAATCATATTTTGTAATAAATAGTCATTTATGTTAGAAATCATATTTTGTAATAAATATGTCATTTATGTTAGGAATCATATTTTGTAATAAATAAGTCATTTATGTTAGGGATCATATTTTGTAATAAATAAGTCATTTATGCTAGGGATCAAATAAATATGTCATTTATGCTAGGAATCATATTTTGTAAATAAAATGTCATTTATTTAGATAATATCGTGTTATGTCAAAAATATCATTTATTTAGATAATGTCATGTTATGTTAAAAATGTCATTCATTTAGATAATGTCATGTTGTAATAAAAATGTTATTTTGTTAGGGAATGTTAGGTTGAAATAAAAATATGTCCATGATAAAATTTACATTTTTGTAGTCCATGTAGAAATGTTAAAATGATCATTAGTTAGAAATACAAAAATATGTTAAAGATTAAAACATTATCATTATTATGTTAGCGATATTAGAAAATTGGGCGTATGATGTGTTTTACGGCACTTGTTTATTGATTATAAAATACGCGAGTTAATCGGAAACACCTGGTTTAACCCATTCTGAATAATTACTACGACGATTAAAAGTCGAAGATGAAGACGGTGGTTGAAGACCGGAGATCTTCACATCGTTTGTATGATTACTGATGTCTTGATTGGGAGGCATCCCAAGACAAGGTAATAAGTGGTGGTCGTCCAGACGTACTTGGAGATCGATGGATATGCAAGAACCTCTCTCCTGTATTGGACATATTGGACGAGGAATATGGTTTCTCCGGTTTCGTTCAGACCCAGAACGGACTTGTAAATGGACGGTATGTCTGACGTTGTATTCCTTTATGCTGTATTCGTTGATCTCTGTTAAATATATATCTGTTTGATGGTGGAGAATTTATTCTCTTGCTTAACATCCTTCTCTGAGACGTACGAGCTTATAGGTAATATATTTGCAGAAATCAATGGTATGGTATGGATTGACAACGTGGCATGCTAAGATGCAAATGATCAAGGCTTTTGTTGAAAAGCAGAGCCTTGTGGTTGATGATCAAATCACATCTTTATTTAGCATAGCTTTGTGTATCGATACTTCGCGAGCCTCACACCCCGGTATGAACCAGAAACGGGAGAAGGATGGCAGAGAGGACATGCGTTTCTTTCTAGCTAGAAGTGGTGTCAAGGTATGGAGCCCAAACATTTTACATATGTGGATGATGGAATGAGGCGCCTCAGATTTGAGTCCCTATTGGCTCTTTATTTACGCCCCATATGGCGGGAAAACGTATTGTTCAGGAATAACTAATCCACTAAAGTATTTGTGGAAAGGCCTTGCTGCTCCTAGGTGTTGTTTTGGCTGTATCCTGAGGCTCGGGCTAGGGAGTCTCGAATTCAGTAAGGATGATCCCTTGCCTTGGTTCATGATGGAAATCCAACTTCCAATACGACACCATATGGTTATGATTGTATAACTAGTATAACGACATAGTATATGGTAGTTATGCCGTCTATGATTGATACATTAAGATTGAAATGTTTTAGAAACATATATAAACTAATAATAATATCAAATCCTTTTTATCGTATCAAGCATTTTTGACCATTATAAGGTAGAACTCTATCCTCCGGTTTGCGTTGCATTGTGTGATGGGACTTGAAATTATAATGGTTTCATTTTTCTAAAAAGCATTGCGTTGTTTAACGATTTACTTTATTTCTTACACTGGCAATCCAATGGAGTAAACTCATTCCGCGTTAGCGGCATGGTACTGTGATTAGCCTTATTATTTTTAGATAGGTTAGGTAAGATTTCTCATACCAGTCCCATGACTGACTCGTAGTTTGTTTCACTTCCAAACTCTGGTGCCCATATTTTCCACACGGGCAGTCGAGTAGTTTATTTGCAGATACTGAGCATGATTTTGGATTGAAGCTTAAAGCTGTGTCCAGAGCATCGATAGTCTTCCGCTGTGTTAGTTATTAGTTCCGCTGCATTGTATTACATTAACTGTATATTATCTTCCGATGTATTATATTCAATGTACTCTGATATATTCTGTACTCTGATGTAACATTATTATAATGTTTATAAAAGTCTTCTGTTATTTGTTCAGATGTGTTGTATGCTTAATGTTAGCGTATGCGGGATTCGAACGATCTTGGTCGATTTAGCGATCGATTAAGTCCGGGTGAAATCCTGTGTCGTTACAGGCGCCTATGCTGCTACCATCCAGAACAAGGTTCCCATATTTCCTATATCAACCAGAACCAAACTACAAATGCGTAGACTTAGAGAAATGAGCATGATGATATCGTTCAACCAAGGAGGCCACCCTATAGGAACCACTCTAAGTTGGATCATGATCATTATTAATCAATGACGATCACAACTCCCGACCTCACCACCATGATCCGACAAATCATGAGAGGGTCACAAGGACAAGCCGATAATGGCTGGAAAATTAGGTCGAGGCCAAATCCTTTCATCGATGATGTTCTTAATGCTGAATGGTCAACAAATTTAACATGCTAAAGATACCTGCTTATCAACTAAAACTGATCCGTGAGAGTTCCTGAATAAGTACAAATGTCATATGGTCTCTTCCTACACCACTGATGCACTAAAGTGTAGGTGCTTTCTTGTATTCCATGAAGGCGTTGCACTTCTATCATTCTCTCAATTTCTACCAGAACGATGTTGACCTTTGAATAACTTGCTACAAAGCTAGTGGAGCAATTTCGCACGCATGCCACGTAGCTAAGGTATAATATGTCCATCTCCAATATCGTCCAGAGGGCCTGAGAATCACTAAAGTGTTTTCTGGAATGGTTCAATAATGCCATAACAAAGGTTGACAGCCCCCAAAAAGACATAATCCTCATGGCACCCATCTAAGGCATTCACCACAAAACTGACTTTGGTGAATAGTTCTATAGTAAATCACTAAAGATGTTGGAATGCTATTATGAAAAGGTAAACCAATACCCATGCCAGAAGGAAGCATTTGGAACAAAGCAAGCAAAGAAATAAAAAGCAACATGATATTGTTCAAAGAGTCAACCAGAATAAAGAGAGCTCCAGTAAAGGTAATGCCAATGTTTAGAATAAACCCAAATAAGACAGCAACGATGTTGTTGGCTACGATAAGAAAAAGGAGTCGAAGAAGCGACAATGATTCCCTTTCTACAACAACTGTGCTCCATTGAATTCCAACTAGAGACCATTTGCATGGAAACCTACAACACCATCAATTACCCAATCCCAAAGAATCTATGGAGAAGAAGGAGCAGTTTGGAAAGTACTACATATTCCATGAGATGCTCAACCACAACATCAATGACTAACATCATCTTCGAGATTTTATCAAGAAGCTCAATTAGAGGAAATGATTAGGGCAATAAGTTTAAGACCCTCAAGGTGGGGCATCAGGTTTGAAACACAACTAAGGTCAATGTAACACCCCACACCCCTCAGCGTTGTCCGAACATAGTATCTCGTTAAAAAATATGGAGCGTTGTAGGTATAAAGACAAATAGCATCACATAGGCTAAGATTTCACAAGATATAAAATAAATTCACAGTGGAAGAAAAAGGCAATTTACATTAAAAATAAAAAAGACCATCTTTATTATTTCATCTAAACCAAACTGTCTTAAAATACCATGTCTCAAATCTCAATCATAATAGAAATATCAAAGTACAATAATAGTATCCCCAAATAGCCAAAAAGGTACAAAAACCGTGGAAAGAAATTAAAAAATACATCTCTGCAGCAGTATTCCAAGATAAAATCAACTAAGCAGTCCAAACTAAGCGCTTCCTCCCTGAGAGCCTGGGAGAAGAAGAATGAAAGAATAAAAGGAGAAATGGGTCAAACAAAAAATCTGGTGAGCTTTAGTGATTACTAGCATGATTGATAAGCGGAACAAAATAGATAAAACAACAGATCTAGTATCATAAAAGGATAAGTGTCTATGTACACCTAAAAGTGAACAGATAGAATAGGTGTGACAAAAAAAAATGACATAAAGATGTAGGTATTCTCATTCACAAGATTCGATAACGATGATTGTTTTGCACTTCTACAAATTCAAAACGAAACCATAATCAGGTAAAAGTTCCTAATATTACCCAAATGATCGGCTACAATGAACATGGATAACCAATGCCCATTATTGGTTTAGTTTATCAGGCCCTAAGCCATCAGCCAAAAACAAACTTATCCATAGGTGTTATAGATGCTTATGTTCCCAAATTGGTCCAATGCATGCAAACTGATCCGCCGAAATGCACTCACACCCTCTAATTGGGCCGACTTACATCCACAACATAGCATGGTGCATGCTTTTGCCTTATATTGAGGCCAGAAATGATAAAAAGGGTATGCTACATGGAATGGATCCTAACAAAATAAATAACTTGTCCAAATCACCAACCATTGATTTGGCCTCCATAATTAAATTCAATATATTAGGCCCATAATTTACCCAAACATTGTAAATTCATATATTCATATTAAGGCCTCACAACTTGGAGTACTACATTCATGATTTACACACACAGACTGTAAATCAATATGCACATATAAGGCCTAACCATGACAATTTATCTTAAGCTTATAATTTACACACACATTGTAAATTGATATGTTCATATTAAAGCCCGACAATGAGGAGTACCAGGCTCGTAATTTACCTACACACTGTAAATCAATATGAACATATTAAGCCTAACTATCCCTTCCAAATATTCCAAGTCATATTGCAGATAAATTATTCGTGTTTTTATTATGATTTCCAACTATCATAATTATGAAAATTTCTAATTACAGTCCATTTCTGTCAAAATCTGTCAAATAGTCATTTGTACAGTTCGATTTGCCTTAATTCTGTATTCCCTTCTTAATTGCAGTTTCAACATATTCAAATTAAGCCACAATATTGATTATTTCTATTCAATTAATTTTATTCCCTAATTTGAACGTAGGGTAAACGAAAAATATATAGGCATACAGGTTCAAGCCTATTTTCATTGCATTCATATACATGTTAGGCATAGTTTGACGTAACTACAAAATCTAAGAAAAATAGAAAAAGGGAAGAAGAGGTCTAACACAATAGTCTATAGAAATCTAAATAAAAATCATAGAGATAGATAGAAGAAATTCAAAAGAAAATAGAGACAAACAAATTTGAAATCAAATTGTAAAAATCTTAATCTAAGAACTATGAATAATCTAGATCTGAAACAACTACAACCGCTACTTAATAGATTTAGCTTTTGCTTAGTAGAAATTTAGAAATCACATAAATCTTACTTAAATGTAACGACCCGGAAAATCTGAACCAATTTAAAAAATTTAAATTGGCTATTTTAGTGGATTTTAAATATTTAAAATAAATATTTTAAATAATAACGATGAAAAATAAGTTTGAATGGACATTTGAAAACGAATATAATTAATTATAATTATAAACAAGGCCTGAAAGGGGCGCGGTAGTTTCAAAATTTGAATTCAAACTTTGATTGATTGTACCGGGTGCAAAACAAAACGGATTTGAGTGAAACAAAAAATATTTAAATCTGTTAGTGAATATATTTCTAACGAATCTGAAAAATCGAAGTTTCATAGCAGGTAGCAAAAGTTATGGCCAAATGAATTTTCAAAAAGGTAGCTATAGATTTGATATAGCCCGAGAAATTGGCCATTTTGCAAACGACCTCCGAATTCGACGAAACCACTTTTGTTGGATCCAGGATGTTAAACTATTGCTAAGTTTCAAATTTCATAATTTTTGAAGCTAGTATATGAGCGTGGCAAAGGAAAACGTGTTTTGGTCAATTATAGTTAAATTGGATCAACCAGAGATGGGCCATTTTTCAAACGGTCTCAGAATTCGGCGAAACTAGTTTTGTTGGGACCGTATCGTCAAAACATAGCTAGATTTATTTTTCGGGAATTTTTAGAATCAGTTTGTGGCCCTGGCAAATTGAAATGTACGTCCAAATCGAATATTGAATGTTATATATTTTAAATTGAAGGAAAACTGACTGAAACAGTCGAATGGGCCTACGAAACATATCCCATTGAGTTCGGAATGGGGGTAAAACGCTAGGGACGATAGTCGTTGGGTTTGGATTGGTGTTCGTGTGTGAAAGAGGGTACTTTGGAGATTTTAAAAATTATAAAATAAAAAAAAATCCTATTGGCCATCATTCACATTCTCTCTCCTCGATACAAGCAGATCGAAGGCGGAAAATCTTTCGCCACTTCCTGGCCAAATTCCGGCCACCCCGTTCGTCGTTGACCCCTGCCACCTTTCAACTTTTTGAAGCTCTCAGCACCCTCTCCAAATCCATACAAGGATTGGATTTTTTCGTCGCGTTTTGGGGCCAGATCGACCTCGTGAAGTTCGGGCGTTTGAGGAGCCGCTGCCATCGCCAAGGGGGTTCGAACCCAACCCCACCACCGCGCGCCTAAGCGCCTCTCCTCCCCCTTTGACCTCGCGCAACCCGATCGTGGAACCGTTACATGGATTGATCGAAAAATCCAAACCTAGTTTGGAACCATTTCAGAAAAGGTACGGCTGTTTTTGTTTTAAACTATTTAATAGCAGTTCTAAGCGCTACGGTTTTTGATTTCACTGTTAAAATCATATCTTTTTCGTTTGTTGACGAAATTCAGTGAAACAAGAGACTGTGGACTCGTGTGGACGTCTTCTACATTCTAGAAGAGACCGCATATTTTTCTGAGCCTTCTGCTATTTTTGGTGGAGTGGAACCCAATGTGAGATTTCTAAATTATATACGATATGGAAAACGACGATGTATAAATTATATAGTCGATGTATGAGTTATATAAGCATTGTGCACCTCATGTATAGGCGTTGTATAAGTTGTACGTTCGATATATAAGTTATATATGCGTTGTAAAAATTATATATGTGTTGAATAGAAGTGAAATGCTTAAATATATATATATATATATATATATATATATATATATATATATATATATACGCCCCTCGTCCAGAAACCATGGACAATATTTATTGGTTGTGATTGGTGTGAAAATTGGTTGACTACGAATGGTTGATTAGAATTGTTTGTGGTTGAAATTGATTGATCGTGGTTGAAAAATACCCCTTTGTGGTTGAGAATTATTTGGTTGAAACCACATAGGATTAGTTTGTGGAAATGAAAAAAATATACATGCCGCTTGCGTGCGAACTAGATGCATGAAATCCCCATTGTCAAAAGCTGCGAGGCTTTAAGGTAGAGCGAGGAGCCGTACTAGGGACGACCCCGGTTTTAACTACCCTGCCGTTATGCTGCCGAAATTTTCTGAAATATTCATGTGTTAGAATTATTTTCATTTGTTGAAATTATTTTCATATGTTGAAACCGTTCATGTGTTGAATAGAAATTCATTCGTTGAATAATATTCATGTGTTGAATGGTAGTCGTGTTTTGGAATAAATTGTTTTAAAATAAAAGTCATATTTTTATCATCCATATTAACTATATGAAATAGTCGTGTTTTGAAATAAATTGTTTTACATTAAAAATCACATTTTTATTATATACATGAATTGTTAAAAAAAAATAGTGAAGTGTTGAAATAAAAGACAGTTGGATAAAAATATCATTTCTATCATAGATATGAAAAGAATATAGTTTTGAAATCAAAGAATCGATTATATTTATATATATATATATAATTAAAATATATCGAATAACGAAGCTATAGTTCGTGTTTTGAAACCGTGATTTCAAACGATTAGTGCGGGAGATCCGACCATCGGATTTTCCAGAAATCGAAACCGTTGGGTTCGCCTTGGAAATATCTTTCCAACGACACCAACTTTGTAAAAATTCAACGGTTGGATTGTCTGGAATGTCTAATTCAAATCTGAAGAAAAACAGCGCCAAAATCGATTATATTTATATACATATAAATATAATTAAATTAAATCGAATAACGACGCTGTAGTTCGTATTTTGAAATCGAAACTTCAAACGAGTATACCGGGAGATCCGACCGTCGGATTTTCCCAAAACTGGAAACGTTGGATTCGTTTTGAAAAGATCTTTCTAATGATATAAATTTTGTGAAGATCCAACGGTTAGATTTTCAGATATGTGTAAATCAAATCTGAAGAAAAACAGCGCCACGGCCGTGTTATGGCCCGAAGCGTCGTTTGAATAAATTGGCTATTTTTAAATAAATAAAAATAGCGATAAATCATTATAAAATATTATAAACGATATGGAATGTGAAATTTGGAAACTAACTGAAGGTTGGCTAAGTCGAATGGTTTCCTGGGTTTTGATCTGATGTTGGTTTCGGCCTTCGGGGTTAATATTTGGGAAATCGTTCTCTTACTGATTTAAGGTTAGTGACTGATGAATTGAAATGATGCGTATGTTGTGTTTGTGTAGCACTTGTTTATTATATATGCGAGTTGCTCAGAAAGACCGGGTTTATCCCATTCTGAATAACTAAATCGATGATAAGAAATCAAAGATGAAGACGGTGGTTGAAGACCGGAAATCTTCATCTCGTTTGGATTGTAACTGATGTCCTGATTGGGAGGCATCCCGAAATATGGATAATGAGTGGTGATCGTCCAGACGTACGTGGAGATCGATGGGTTTGCGAGGTATATAGTGCCTCCGGTTTCGTTCAGACCCAGAACGGACTTGTAAATGGACTGTGTGTCTGACATTGGAATTCATTCTGTGTGATTGATAACCATCAGTTACATGGTATGAATTGCCCGTGTGGCATGCTAAGATGCAGTGATCAAGGCTTCTGTTGAAAAGCAAAGTCTTGTGGTTGATGATCAAAGCACCGCCTGTGTCGCGTAGCTTTGTGTATAACGTGAATTCGCGAACCTCACACCCCGGTATGAACCATAAACGGGAGAAGACCTCAGGGGGGCGTGCGTTTCTTTCTAGCTAGAGGTGGTGTCAGTGCTTAAACTAGCTGACATTTATACTATTTTCACCTATGTGGTTGTTGCTGTTGCGAGGCGCCTCGGATATATCGGTCGATCCGGGACCGATGGAGTCATTCGTTGGCTCATTTACGCCCTATAGGGCGGGGAAACGCATTGTTCAGGCATTATAATCCACTCCGTGTGGACCGGCCCTGACGATCCAAGGTACAGTTACGGCTGCTCCTGAGACACGGGCTAGAGCGTCTCGAAGTCGGTAAGGACTATCTTTTGCCTTGGTTCATGGTGGAAATCCAATTTCCAAATACGTAACTGTGCGGTTTTGATTGTATACCTATATTTAGCGACATAGTGGCATGGGACACTCAAGTCGTCTATGATTGATACTTATGATTTGAAATTGTATTTGAAACACATAAACACTAGTAGTAAGATCAAATGCTTTTGTTTTATTCGTATCAAGCATATTTTGGTCGATATAAGGTAAAACTCTATCCTCCGGTTTGCGTTGCATTGTGTGATGGGACTTGAGTCTTATATCGGCTTCATTTTTATAAAAAAGCATTGCGATGTTTAAAAGAATTATTTTTTTAAAGCACTGGCAATCCAATGGAGTAAACCCGTTCCGCGAAAGTGGCGTGGTACTGTGATTAGCCATAATATAAAATGTGTTAAGTAGATTTCTCATACCAGTCCCATGACTGACTCGTAGTTTGTTTCACTTGCAAACTCGGGTGCCCTTTTTTCTACACGGGCAGCCTTGTGTTCAGGTTTTAGCTGGCTCTTTCTGGATAACTGGAGCTGAAGATGGATTCTTCATTTATCTCTTTTTATGCTGTTCAACTCCTATTATACATTATGTTTTGTTTTCCGCTGTAGACATTTATGTATAGCTGAACTGTATTTGTACTAAGTATGACCCTATATACTGTGTAACTCTGATGATTACGTTTATCCAGTATATTCTATTGTGCATTATCTGGTGTATTTATTTATTTCTGTTCTGCTATTATCTGTTTATGTGTTATATTCCAAAGATTACCCTTAATACCGTCGTATGGGGTTTTGGGGTCATCACAACAAATTTGCAAATCTGATAAACCTGATAGGAAATTCCCAAAATCTATGAATAAACAATACTCCAATTTTGTATGCAAATAAAAATTATTTATTTTGGAGAAGAAGGGTGAAGTAGAGGCATAGAAGCGAAGAATGAGAATTGTGGGGAGTAGGGGAGGAGTATAGGTTTATTTATAGATGAGGTGGGGAGTCCTAGGCCTTTAGATAATTAGGTTTTTGATCCTAGCCATCAAATCCACGTTAGAATAGAACAATATCGAAGCTCCCAGCAAACTCTATTTCGTGCCAAGAACGAAAGTGTGCCTAGGTCAACCCAACTGAGACTGGGTGGTCTCAGTTATTACGCTGATTATGCATAATTAATTTTATTTATCTGTTTGTTTTATTTTAAATTATGATTTGAAACTCAAACTTCAGTTGGTCATAACTTATTCATTTTAAGTTCATTTTACGCAAACCAAAAGTCTATCTGAACCATAATGTCATTACGGACCTAATGGCACAAACTATATTGCCTAATTCCCATTAATTTACAACTTAATTTTTAATTAATCAATTTGTTAATTAATTATTATTTGTTTAAAATTTGGGTTATTACAGTCAAGTAGCACCTGGAACTATCAACTAACGGAACTCTCAATGACGAATAGTTATATATACCATTTGTGACGGCCCATCCAATCGATAAATGTTAAATACGATTGAAGGAGTACGTCGAATCTATCAAGCACACTGAATATGAAGATTGCTTCGTTGTGGATGACGGTATCCCACCCATATAGTAGAGGATGATGGTCGACGACATTGTCTTTAGGCAAGGAGAGACTAATGGTGTGGAGGCCCCAACTATTGACCCTCCCATTTTCTTGATCGTTATCAGTCCTACCCCAGTATGAGAAGTCCATGTTGATTGCAGGAGTTTCGTCAATATTTTATTCAAAAGGCCTACGATCAAATGAAGGTTGGGGACGAAGACTTGAAGCCATGTATTATCAGATTCCACAACTTCAACAATACTACAAACAAACTGATGAGAATCATCAACTTACTATTCAAACTTGGTGCAGGAGAACGTCGAAGAGTTTGAATCATCTCCTTCATCATTATTGATATATACTATCCATACAATGTCTTCGTGGGTTGATTGGACCTTGTCAACATTTGAGTCTTCTTGGAACATGGTGTTTACTTATGAGATTTTCTATGTACAATGGTGTCAGAGTCATCAGAAGTGACTAAGTCGCTAGAAGAGCATGCGACATAGCGGAATGCAAAGACGCCAAGCGCTAGGAAAAAGTAAAAGGCATGAAGTCATCTCTCTGAAACAAATATGTTGTTGCATAGTAAAAAATATCCAAGACCTATTCAGGCAACACTATCATTTTTCCTAAGAGAATGACCTAAGAAAAGATGAAGAACTAAGTATCAAAGAGCCAAACCAACTGAGCAACTAATGAAACTTTGATTAGCTACGAGATTCATCTTAAGTCATAAAATTCGAATCACAACTCAGCCTTACTTTCATAAAGGAACTCTTTAACTTTCTATAGCCAACCTTGATGTATCATTTTTGAGATATGATGATATGTGCAATATTGCTACAGAAATCTCGAGGCATACTCTGAATATCAACCAAAGTTTCTTCTAGTCAAATAGAAGTGTCAAATCTTAGGGTCAGTGAGATCAGCCACACTCAAAGAGAAGGTGGATAAGTTTTTAAATAAAGTCTTTATTCGCGATGCCATATAACCTAAATGGATCTCCAATCCACTGCCTGTAAAGAAATAAAATAGGAAATAAAGGATATGCATCGATTATTATGACTTGAATAAAGCTTACCAGAAAGACAACTTCATGCTTTCGAAGATAGATCAGCTTGTCGACTCAACAGTTGGACACCACCTCCTATCATTCATGGATGAGTATTCTAGCTAAAATCAAGTTCCAATGCACATCCTGAGCAAGACACAAATTTCATACTAACTTAGGGTTGTATTTCTATGGTTTTATGCCCTATAGATTGAAAAATGATTGGGTTGCATATTAGTGACTTATTAGAAAATGTTTACAGATTAGATTAGGAGATCCATAAAAGTATATGTGGACGACATGCTAATGAAGTCACGATAGTCGAACGACCGCAATGATGACCTAGCAGTGATGTTCAATGCTCTCTGCAAATATGGCAAGAAAACCTTGAAATGCTCTTTTGGCGTTGCATTGGGAAAATTCTTGGGTCAAATTGTTAATTCTCGTGAAAATAAAACCAACCATAAGAAGATTGAAGCTGTCTAGAAATCAAAGTTCTAAAGAACATTAAAGATGTTCAAAGTCTTAATTGGAATGTTGTCGCTTTGAGTTGATTCATCTCTCGATCCAATGACAAATGCATTCCCTTCTTTAGCTTGATATAAAGAGGAAAATGAAACTTTGGTTGCCCATAAGTGCATCAGTGTCTTCCAATATTTAGTGAATCAATTGGAGATATCTTATTCCTTTCAAATCCTGTGGATAACAAGGATCTATTCATCTATATTGATGCTTCTTAACATGTTATAGTCCCACGCTTGTTCATGAGGAGAATCATATCTAGAGGCTTAATTACTATATCAACAAGTGATTAACAAATGCTGAAAGAAAATATCATAAACTTGAAAAGCTTGCATACTATCTGTTAATATCCTCTAGGAAGCCCTCCCCATATTTTCAAGCTTGTCTTATCAAAGTCTATACTATTCCGCCGCTATGATAGGTCCTACAGCAACCAGAGGCTTTTGGAAGACTCTTGAAATGGGACATCAAACTAAGCATGTCCAACCTTACTTTCTCCCATGGGGAGCCATCCTAGGATAAGCATTGGCGGGCTTGATCACTAAATTCATCGCTCTTGTCGACTCATCAAAAAAAGGTAAACGACCAGGTATTAAGTGGAAATTACATACAAATGGATTAGCCAATGATCAATGTTCTAGCACAGGGGTTGTATTTGTAACTTCTAAGGAATGAGTGATTTGTTACACCCTAAAACTAGCCTTCCCTACTATGCATAATGATGCTGAATATAAAGCATTGATTATTGGACTCAAATTGCCAAAGAGTTCGGGATAAAAGGCTGTCAATTTTTTTTCTTTCAAATTTTCCATTTGATGTTTGCCAAGTACAATGGGAGTTTCAGGCCAAAGGGGCACGATTGGATCCTTATCTCCCTTGAGTACAAGAACTACTCAATGACTTTTAGTATTTTTCTATTACTCATATTTCTCAGAATTATAACGAAAAAGATGAATCACTATCTCGAGAAGCCAGTTCTAGGGATGCACAAAGCACACGGGAATTGTACCAGTTAAATTACTAGAGTTTTAGAGTATCAATAAAATGGAAAATTATTGGATATTGATGATGGATCCTGAGCAGGAGTCATAGATGGCTCTAATTATAAACTACTTGCAATGGGATCCTTCTAGAAAGCTAAAATTGGAAAACGATCACCAATACAAAAGGCATCATGCTACATCATTCAAGAAGTGCTATTCTAAAGAGGCTTCTCTGTTTTACTACTCCGGTGTATAGCCCGCAACGACACAAAACAAATGTTACGTGAAGTACACTTGGGGGAGTGCAGTGGCAACACCAAAGGGAAAACTTTCATAAAAAAGATACTTCGCTACGACTATTTTTGGCCAACTATTGATTAGGATGCAACTACCTACACCCGATTTTGTGACAAATGCCAGAGATGTGCTATGATTACAATAGCCTTATCGATGGATCTAACTCAAATGGTTTGTCCATGGCTATTAACAATAAGGGTATTGAAATCATCGATACATTTCCAATAACCAAAGGCATTGCTAGATATGCCATCATCTTGTTGATTACTTCACAAAATGGACTAAAGTTGGGTTCCTAACTACAGTCTCAGTGAAGATAATGATCAACTTTGTTGTCTGTATATTGTATGTCACTTTGATGTTCCCAAAACCATCATTACTAACAATGGACCCAATTTGATATCTTTGATTTCAAAGGAATCTTTAGACATCATCACATTGAAATGAAATTCATGGTAGTTGCCCATCCTTTACCCAATCAGCAAGTCAAAGTTGTTAAAAAAAATCATGAAGTCCATCTTGAAGAAGTGTTTGGAAAAGGCTAAAGGCAAGTGGGTCGATGTACTTCCACTATTATCGGCCTACCAAACTACCCACAAGTCATCGATTTTTCACACTCCAGTTGCCTTTGCCTATGGCTCCGAAGTCGTTATTCCAATCGAATTGGAAGTCCACTCTTATCAATTCACTTGCTATGATATAAATTCCAATAGAGACCTCCTTTTGGAACGTCTAGACATGATAGATGAGAAACAAGAAATGTTGAACTGAGAGCAGCCTCAGCCTTCTATGGACATCAAGTTGCCTAATAACATAATGCCAAATTTTGACTAAGACACTTTGAAATTGGCAAACACGTCTATGAAATAGTCTTTTCCACATTGGCTAATCTAGGTCCTCGATGGGAAGGACCTTATGTCATCAATTAGAGGCTTGGAGATTGAACCTTCAAGCTAATGTTAATGGCACCAAGCTATTAAGAGCATGGAATAACGAGTACTTATGCTGCTACTTCATTTAGCTTTTATTTTGTACAATTTTATTCTAGTTAGCAATTTGTTTTCAAGCTACGATGTATGGAAGATGTTGCTCATTTTAATTGTTTTCAACAAAGGCTTCTGACACCCCACGTCCGTTAATGTCACTCACAAAGGGAATGCATTAAGTTTCGTAAAGCGTTATAGGTAAACAGAAACAGAAATATTACAAGATAGACATAAAATAACAGCGGAATTAAAACTTTATTTATAATAAGGCATCGTGGTTCAAAAACAGCACATGTCCGAAATACACAAAAACCATTACAACATAAAAACTATTATCTTGTACTTTAAAATATCAGAGTAAATGAAAGAAGCAAAATTCCCCTAACAAGATATAGCCATAGCAACAAGGATAGGAGCTTGAGCCATATGTCTAAGCAGCTCTAGCAAAATATGAGCAGAATCACGGTCAAGCCTGAGTGTTCCCGCCCTGAGAACCTGAGGGGAGGGGGACAGAAGAAAGGAGGGAAAAAGGGTCAAACATAAAATCTGGTGATTCCAGTTACTTTTAGCAAGTAAATAAATAAAAATAGCATGACAGGCATATAGAATGGATAAAAGAGAGAGAGAGAGAGAGATAACAACATAAAGGGCATGTAAGACATGGTAAACAGGATAGGGTGTATACGCTTCTAATGATTACTCTGCACTATTACTATATAACCAAAATGAGATGATCCCTTCCACTATAAGCTGGTAGACTTGGGAATACGTGCAGGTGTACCCTAACTACTACCCTAATCGATCGGCTCCCCAATCCACGTAGAAACTCTGTGTCGGCCCCACCGTAGGATGTATCATGTCCTAAAGTGGCAACCCATCGATGATATGCACAACCCCATATCTACAGGTGTCACGGTCGTCTTATCCCCCTCCGCTCGGCCCTTGCACGCACATGACCCGGTCGATTAGCGCCGCCCACTCTGTCCTCCACGTTTGGATCTCTTATAGTCAGTTCAGTAAGTGTGCCCCTTCTCCAACCTATTTCGGAGTACTCTGTTTGATACCTACTCAGAGCTACTGACTGAAACAGGTCCCACACAATATGATACAGGCTCTCCCCTTTGTCTTGTATCCCCCACTAGATTTTCCGCAGGTTATATTTAACCTCAAGGTGTCTTTAATTATATAACCCCAATCTTTCTACCGATTATGCTTACCCATAGGTGTCTTTAATACATAACCACCAATTGGTTAAGTTTTGTTGGCCTATATTAAATATTACCCACCCATCTCAAATATACTTAACTTAACCTTCACATTATTCAACCAAGTTTTACTTAACCCTTATTCATGTTTATGTTTACCCAATCCCTATGGATTCAACTAGGTTAAGTATTTCAATTCTTTACCATGTCCATTTATGGTTTATAATGGGCTAGACCTCCCACATTAGGCCTACAGCTTGTGGATGCTGGATATGCCGGTCGGGTCCAGGCAGACTTGTTCCACAAGTTGGGCCTAACCTCATGACTTAGCCCATCTCATATTTTTGCACTTATACCCCTCACATTAGATTCAACATTTGCGGTTGCTGGATATGCCGGTTGGGTTCGGGCAGACTTCTGCCACAAATGCAATCTAACCTCATGTCATAAGTGCAGTTATAGTTTCTAATTACTGTAATTATAGGCATTTTAATCATTAACCAACTAATTATACCTATGCCTTTATAGGTGTTCATGTCCATTTACCCAATTATATTCATAGTGAATTATATGTCCAAATTCATATTCGTCATTCAAGGTATGCCAATTTTAATGTTTTCCCCCGTTCCCTAACTAATGCATTCACATATATTTGGTGTCATGCCTAGGCTAGAAAGTATCCTAGCCATAAACAGTAAAAGGGAAAGATGATGAGAAGATGATAATAGCGATTATTCAAACGTAACTAGCATAAATAAATATACATATACTGGCATGGTGATAAGGTGGACATATAAGAGTAGATCTATGAACTTTTGATAATTAAACTAGATCTAACATAATAAGCGTGTCATGAGAATCATGAATAGATCTAAATAAGAATTTATATGTCCAATTAATGATAGATATTAATTAACAACCACAAGATGATTATATCTAAACAAGGATTTAACTGTCCAAATAATGATAGATCCAAATTAACCACAAACCTCTATAAAGGTTCAGATCCATAAAGATGACATGATAAACTAACCACAAGTGAATTAGATCTATAAAAATAGATCTAGTATGATAAAGTTTGAGATCCAAGAATAATATAGATTCATGATTTAAGACATATCCAAATCACAGTACTATACGTTTTACTTTTAATCATTTAAATCTAAAAGTAACCTAGAACTCATAGTGTTTGGATAAGAAGATAGAACTAGAAGAGAAACTTGTCGAGATGTAGATCTACACTTGAATCTCTAACTGATTATGAAACACCCCACCTCCGTTAAGGTCACTCACAAAGGGAATGCCTTAACTTTGGTGGAGGTTTATAAGTAAAAGTCACAGGTAAACACAAGACAGAT
This sequence comes from Allium sativum, assembly GCA_030737875.1. Classification (NCBI taxonomy): domain Eukaryota; kingdom Viridiplantae; phylum Streptophyta; class Magnoliopsida; order Asparagales; family Amaryllidaceae; genus Allium; species Allium sativum. Next base: position 181,419,549 of record CM060919.1, read on the forward strand.
ATAAATACACTTATTTTAAACAGCGGAAACCAAACAAACTTTTATTTCATCAATACGTGTTCAAACAAAAGATTTCCATAATTGTCTCAAAATACTTCCAACATTACAAACTCATTACTGTCTTGCTTATTAAAGAAGCATAAAACATAAATAAAGTAACAAAAATCCCCATAGTGATATCCAAAGCCATAGTCCGAGCAAAAGAGATCCAAACCATACATCTACGGTCTTGAAGCTTGCAAAGAGTCTGACTAAGCTGGGTTGTTTCCTCCCTGTGGACCTGGGGGGGGGGGAACGAAAGAAAAGAAGATGGAAAGAAAATAGGGTCAGACATAAAGCCTGAGTAAATCTAGCAACTCTTCAGTATTCGAATAGGAAAAAGGGCATGATAGATATAAACTGAAAACAGTGAAGTATCACAAGCTAAGGAAGTGTAGTTTAGAATTGAATGTACTATCGCACCCACACTATATCTCTGCACCTACAAGAGCTTATTCTAACTGGCACCCCATGCTGAGGGTGAAGTGATCCCGTTTCTAAAGATCGGCTCCTACTCGCATAAACATATGTGTCATACGGCCCCCAAGAAATGTAGATACCTATGCTGGTCCCACCATGGGGTGTATTAAGACCCATGGTGGCGGCCCCGACACCAACCATAGAATACATAGGTTATACTACTGGTGCCCCAGTGCCCTGTTTGTCTGCTCCGGAGTGTGTGCACCCCCGCACCCCCTTAGAACCTACACTGTGCACCCACCGCCATCGTTTTGACCGCTTACAATCAGCCCAGTAATCGTGCCCCACCCTGCCTAGTTTCAGGGTACCATGATACCTAACTTGGGTTACTGCTGAAACGGTTCTCTCGTTACTAGGGTTTTCTAGTCAAACATGTTAAGTGGTTAAGTGTCTGTATTTACCAAACCTCACCCATCAATTCTTGTTAACATTTTGAATTTGGTTAAGTGTTTTCAGTTGACTTAACCCTACCATCTGTCCTTAGCCTCTTAGAGCACCTGACCACTCACATTAGACAGATATTGCTACGGTTACCGGATGTGCCGGTCGGTTCTGGGCAGGTTTACACCATAGCTCATTCTAACCTCGGGTCCTTATTGGGCTCAATGCTTAACTACCCACATTGGATAGGTATTGTTGTGACTACTGGACAACCGGGTGGTTCCGGGCAGGTTTACGTCACAACTCAATCCAACCTCGGGTTAAGCATACCGTGTTTTCTAAATTTACATATTTTACCACTTCTCAATTATATGTAAATGTCATGTCCTTTATTCTTCGGTATAACAATTTATACCGCTTAAATATCATTGTCGTTGGCATGTGCCAAACATGCCAACATATATTTTTCATGTTTTACACCCAACGTTATTACCCCCGTTTGTACGTTCACAACATTATAACAAATGTTGGGCTCGACACAATTCAACCCAACTTTTTAAACGTGAGAAAAAGGGGAAGTCATGAACATGTAATATTTATCAATACATAAAGGTGTGTGGCGCATGAACTTGCAATTTAACGATTCAACTAACACAAATTATGGGTCATGTGAACTTGCATTCAAATCAATGTATTACTAAGTAGGTGACATATGAAATGGCATAGTTTAGGCTTATACAAACTTGGGTTTAAACATGTTTAACTTGGCATAATGTCAACAACAAAACTAACATGTTGTATAATCACCAAAATGTCCAATTTCAAAAACTAATCATATAGCCTATTTCAACATGAAACTTGCCTAGTTTATGTAACCCAAACGGTACTTAACATAGATCCAATTACACTTGCAAATAAACATGAGAATGTGTTCATAGGTTTTGGGTCATGTTGGCATAAAAAGGTCTCAAATCTAGAACATGTTTACATAAGCTTTAACTTCGACTTAGGGAATGTTTATAGTCCATACCATCGACATAAGCATAAAGGGATCAAATTCTAGTTTTTGCCACAAATTTGCAGTGCCATTATGTTCATATACCATTGCTCAATTGGCTTGCATCAATCAATTTGGGCCACAAATATCAATACACAAGTCATAACAGATTCATTACAGTACACATAATTTATACAATAACACAATTCTATTTTCATTTACATCGAACCACGTCACAGTTTCATTCATATTCTGAAAGGTCACTATACTTACAACGAATGCAGAATCTTGAATTCTGGATTCTGAATTCTGAAATTGAGATGCTCTCCTTTGTGTAGATTAACGTTGCGTTGATTAATTTGATTAAGATTTATTCTTCTTCTTAATTTGATTCGTCTTAAAGCTCCTTTTTCTTGACGACTGCGCTCAATTCCTTCCTGACAGCATGACGACTCCCATCTTATTTTTTTGTGTGAATTTTAGTTGAGACTAAGGGTGTATTTATAGATTTTTAAAGTGTTTTGAGCCGTCATATGAAGACAGAAGGAATCTAGAACATACAAAGTTCAAAGAGCCAATCAAGAGGTGACATGTCAGCCCTAGTGACACACCGAGCCACATAAATTCGAGCCAGAGCCAGACCCAGCCAGCCAGGTCGACCAGGTAGGTCGACTGGCAGGTCGACACCCAGGTCGACACTATGGTCGACCTGGGGGTGACCAGGTCAACACCATGGTCAACCCTATGGTCGACCTGGTCCCTGGGCATGAATTTTCCCGCCCAACCCAGTTTGAACCTTTATTTTTCGAATTTTGAATTTTAAACCGAGCTGTTTGAATTTTAAATTTTATTCTGAAACTTTCGAAGGTCATAACTCCTTCATACGTAGTCCGATTCACGCAAATTTGGACTCTATCTCAAACAGAATTTCGAGATAAATGCAATGGCGTAACCCATTTCCCTTAATTATTTCATTTAGAATTAATTACACTTTAATTTGTGAAGCTTAACGTTATAGAATTCACGGGGTGTTACATTCTCCCCCCTTAAAAGGATTTCGTCCCCGAAATCTTTAAGTTAGGAAGAATGTATATCCTACCATCCAATCGTCCATCTACCCAACAAACACAGGCGTCCGCTGTCCTTAAAAGACTTCTAATGCTTCATGATCATTTGCATAGTGTGTGTACATGTCCTTATCTAATCTAGAAATTAGGCGGTCTACTGATTCAGTTGACCTCTTTAATGCGAATCATGTAAGTGTCATGAATCCATTATGTATGCAAATTTTTTCTACTCATAATTCTACATGAGTGCACAATCATTCATACAAATGTGATAACCATATGATAGCATATCAAGTTTCAACCATGTACAAATGAGAATACACATATGCATATGCAATATGAAGTGACTGAGCCGATCTAAAACCTAGGGTGTGTGTGTATATGCATCCACGAGCAACCACTAGCAATCACAAGTAACCATTTGCAGCCATCATCCATAACATGTTTTCAAATACATGTTTGCATCCATTTGTTTCCTACCTAAGTAGTTAGGAAAAGGACCGAGGAGGTATACCTAAAAAGATAGATAAAGCATAACTTCAGGAAAGGGAGATCAAAGATGTACCCTCAAAAAGAAAAGGGTAGGCAGCGCGTATTCTATGCTCAGTTTCCCAAGTCGCGTCTTCCTCGGCGTCGCTCCACTGAACTTTAATGAGTTTGACTTCGCGGTTGCGTAGCTTTTTCACTTCAGTTCCTATGACGCGGGTTGGAACTCTCCTCACAGTTGCTTCACGTTCCACTTCGGCTTCTTCTAGAATGCTAGGTTGCACCACTTCCGCAGACTCATGCAAACACTTCCGGAGGTGAGAAACATGAAAGACGTTGTGAACTCCGGCCAGTCTCTCGGGTAGCTTTAATCTATAGGCCATCTTCCCAACCTTCTCGATGATAGGAAACGGCCCTACAAACCTTGGTGCTAACTTTCTTGTGGATCCAAAGCGAACGACGTTCCTTAAAGGAGATACCTTAAGGAAAACCATGTCCTCAACCTCAAACTCAAGGTCGGTCCTTCTTTTGTCGGCGTAGGATTTTTCTCTCTCTTGGGCTGTCTTCATCCTTCTCCGTATCAAGTCCACTTTCTCTAAGGTCTCTCTAATCATGTATGGCCCAAGTATAAGTTTATCTTTTGACTCCCACCAACAAGTTGGTGATTTGCACGGTCTTCCATATAAGGCTTCGAAGTGCGCCATACCGATGGTAGCTTGGTAGCTGTTGTTGTAGGCAAATTCTACTAAAGTAAGGCGATACTCCCAAGTCCCTCCAAAGTCAAGAACGCAAAGTCTCAAAAGATCCTCTAAAACTCTATTCACCCTTTCCGTCTGGCCATCGGTTTGGGGGTGATAGGCCGTGCTCAAACATAACTGTGTGCCTACAGCTTCTTGCAGACTCCACCAAAACTCGCTTGTAAAGATAGGGTCTCGGTCACTAACAATGCTGGAGGGTATCCCATGGAGTCGAACTATTTCCTTGAGATAAAAAGATGCTAGAGATGAGGCAGTTCTTCTACTTTTAACGGGTATAAAGTGGGCGCTTTTAGTAAGCCTATCCACTATTACCCAAATGCTAGTATTGCCTCTTATTGACCTAGGCAGTCCATCAATGAAGTCCATTGAAATGCTATCCCACTTCCACTGTGGGACCTCCAAAGGATGAAGTAGTCCTCCAGGCTTTTTCTGTTCTGCCTTGACCTGTTGGCAGGTCATGCACTTAGAAACGAAATCTGCCACGTCCTGCTTCATGCCGCTCCAAAAGAAAGTTCTTTTTATATCCTTGTACATGTTATCACCGCCAGGGTGTATAGTCATCTTGGAATGATGTGCTTCCTCGAGAACCTTCTTTGTCAACTCCCTTGTTTGTGGGACGCATAATCTCCCATCTCGCCTAAGCCAACCCTTATCATCGATGGTATATCTATTGAGGTAACTAGAAGTCTCACCCCTAATAAGTTTATCAATCACATCAACAAGTTGAGGGTCTTCACGCTGTGCAGCCCCTATTGAGTCCAAGAGAGTAGGGCGTACTTCGAGAGATGCTAACAAACCCGGTACAAAATCTGAGGAGGGCCTAAAGTTAAAACTAGCTATATACACCAAGCTTTGCCTTTCCACAAAGAGAGGGCTTAAGGTCAGTTTCTTTCGGCTCAACGCGTCTGCTACTACGTTGCCTTTGCCGAGAGTATAGGAAATTTCAAAATCATACGAGGCAAGAAACTCCATCCACCTTTGCTGCCTCAAGTTAAGATCCTTCTGCGAGAAGAGATATTTCAATGATTTATGGTCAGTGTATAATTTCAACTTCTCACCTAGGAGATAATGGCGCCAAGACTTAAGTGCAAAGATGATGGTGGCCAACTCAAAATCGTGGGTTGGGTAGTTCTTTTCATGGAATTTCAACTGTCTTCCACCATAAGCTACTACCCTTCCTTCTTGCATTAGAACAGCGCCTAGTCCCGTTCCACATGCATCTGTGTATACTGTGAACATTTTGCTTCCGTCAGGCAGAGTTAGAACTGGAGCTGTTGTAAGAGCTCTTTTTAGGCGTTGGAAGGCAATGTCACGGTCCAAATCCCAAGCAAATGCTAAATTCTTCTTTGTTAGCCTTGTGAGTGGAGCTGAGATTTTCGCGAAATCCCTAATGAACTTTCGGTAAAAACCTTCTAGCCCAAGAAAGCTTCGGACTTCGGTTGCATTTCTTGGTGTCTTCCAATCTTGCACTGCCACCACTTTTGCGGGGTCCACAGCCAACCCCTCTTTGGACACTATATGCCCCAGAAATCTTACTTCCTTTCTCCAAAAGTGGCACTTGGAGAATTTGGCTCTTAGCTGGTGTGCACAGAGAGTATCCATGATCTCTTTCAGATGCTGAGCATGTTCTTCCTCATTCTTTGAGAAGATCAAGATATCATCTACGAAGACCACCACAAACTTATTGAGGAATTCTCTGAACACCCTGCTCATCAGGTCTACGAAATAAGCAGGTGCGTTCGTCAAACCGAAGGGCATGACAAGCCACTCGAAGAAACTGTCTGGGGTTCTGAACGCCGTTTTATCAATGCTATCTTTTGCTACCCTTAGGTGATGGAACCCAGTAGCCAGATCAAGTTGGGAAAAGACCGACGCACCTACAAGCTGACCAAACAAATCATCGATTCAGGGAAGAGGGTGCCTATTTTTCTTGGTCAATTTGTTTAACTCCCTATAGTCGACGCAAAGGTGAAGCGAACCATCCGCTTTGGTTACGAACACCACTGGAGAACCCCATTCCGAAATGCTCCGTCTAATGAACCCCTTTTCGAGAAGTTCTTTATCCTGCTTACTGAGCTCCTTTCTCTCCTTTGGAGCCATGTGTCTGACAGGTAAAGCTACAGGCTTTGCATTATACACAAGATATATGCGGAAGTCTATTTCCCGCCTCGGAGGTAAGCCCTTCACCTCCTCAAAGACATCCGGATATTCCCGGACTACTCTAACAGACTACAAATTCTCATCAGAAGCATCAAGCGACTCTAGATAACTAAGCACAACAACATTCAAGGGATTACAAGAAATTTCTAGAGTGTTACCAAGCCGAGTCAAGAGTCTAACTACTCTTTTCTCACAATCAAGAATGGCACCATTACTGGATAACCAGTCCATGCCTAAGATCAAACCATATCCCGAGAAGCCCAAAACAAAGGCATTACAACTAAACTCAACGCTGAGAATAGAGATTTTCAAACCCAAACAAACCATTGACAAGTAAGCGGAGCCCCCAATTGGATTTGAAACTACTAAGGGATCCTCTACCATACTAGTGTCTAGATGCAGAGATTCTACTAAGGCAAATGAAATAAAGGAGTGTGATGCGCCAGAGTCAAAAAGTGTGCGAACTGGATGATCATAAAGATAGATTACACTTTCTACAGAAATATTGCTACCTCGTTCCTGCGGAGGTGCCGCCAGTGCATGAACTTGACCTCTAGAGGTGGATCCAGTCCTCTGCCCCTGCCCCCTCTTCTTTGGGCAGTCCATAGCCAAGTGCCCAGTCTCTCCACAACTGAAGCAACCACCATTCATTTTTGCCTTCTTCTTCCTGCAGTCTTTTGTTATATGTCCCACAATGCCACAGAAATTGCACTTTCTCTTCTCACGGGGCTTATTGTTCTTCCCTCCTTTCTTGAAGTCTGTTTTCTTAGCTTGTAGACCCTCTTTCTTTTCTTCCACCTTAGTCTCTTTTTTGCCATTGTCTTCCTCGTGTAGCAACGCCATGTCCACCAAGCTTTCATAAGTCGCTCCTGTGGATACATGGGTCATAGCAAGGCTGTGTAGAGGCTCATTCAAACCTTTGACGAAACGAAGCGCCTTCTTGTGTTGTGTGTTTACTAAGTCCAGCCCAAACCTGGCCAGCTGATTAAACTGATTGACGTACTCCCTGATCGTCATGCTCCCCTGTTTAAGAGTTAGGAACTTCTCCATTTGCAAGCTTCTTTCAGCTTGGGAGAGGAATTTCATCTCAAATCTTGTCCTGAAATCTTCCCATGTTTCCACTGCCCTCTGAGCATTGGTAATCTCCCACCAATAGGAAGCTTCATCTTTAAGTAACCACACTGCTAGCTGTATCTTTTGCCTGTCATCAACTCTGAAGATGACAAACAGATCTTCAGTTTCCTTTAGCCAGTTTCTTGCACCTACAATGGACTCTGTCCCATAAAAGTCTTTTCCACCCATAACCTTGAAGTCTCTACATGTTTTTGCGAAGGCATTTCCTCGAGGAGGTGGAGGAGGGAGAGAAGGAACTGCGGCCAATAGAGGAGGAATGTCTGCTGGGCCCCCGCCATTGGCCCTTGCTTCTAAGTACCTCCTAAACCAGCCGGGTATCGGCACTCCTTCTGGAAGGTTAAGGTCTCCAGACATGCTGAAACAGAAAGGAAAGATTCAAAACGAAGGATAGAGAGGGATAATGCACATGGCTTTTGGGGGATTATGCCTTTTTAAAAAACATAACATTTTTTTTCTTGAAAAATGCTTCTTTAAACTCTCTTTTGAAAACAATTTAAAAGACTTTTATCTTATCTGGTAAACCTATGCTCTGATACCAAGTGAAACACCCCACCTCCGTTAAGGTCACTCACAAAGGGAATGCCTTAACTTTGGTGGAGGTTTATAAGTAAAAGTCACAGGTAAACAGAAGACAGATATAAATACACATATTTTGAACAGTGGAAACCAAACAAACTTTTATTTCATCAATACGTGTTCAAACAAAAGATTTCCATAATTGTCTCAAAATACTTCCAACATTACAACCTCATTACTGTCTTGCTTATCAAAGAAGCATAAAACATAAATAAAGTAACAAAAATCCTCATAGTGATATCCAAAGCCATAGTCCGAGCGAAAGAGATCCAAATTACACATCTACGGTCTTGAAGCTTGCAAAGAGTCTGACTAAGCTCGGTTGTTTCCTCCCTGTGGACCTGTGGGGGGGGGGGGGAGGGGAAACGAAAGAAAAGAAGACGGAAAGAAAATAGGGTCAGACATAAAGCCTGAGTAAATCTAGTAACTCTTCAGTATACGAATAGGAAAAAGGGCATGATAGATATAAACTGAAAACAGTAAAGTATCACAAGCTAAGGAAGTGTAGTTTAGAATCGAATGTACTATCGCACCCACACTATATATCTGCACCTACTAGAGCTTATTCTAACTGGCACCCCATGCTGAGGGTGAAGTGATCCCATTTCTAAAGATCGGCTCCAACTCGCATAAACATATGTGTCATACGGCCCCCAAAAAATGTAGATACCTATGCTGGTCACACCATGGGGTGTATCAAAACCTATGGTGGCGGCCCCGACACAAACCTTAGAATACATAGGTTATACTACTGGTGCCCCAGCGCCCTGTTTGTCTGCTCCGGAGTGTGCGCACGCCAGCACCCCGTTAGAACCTACACTGTGCACCCACCGCCGTCGTTTTGACCGCTTACAATCAGCCCAGTAATCGTGCCCCACCCTGCCTAGTTTCAGGGTACCATGATACCTAACTTGGGTTACTGCTGAAACGGGTCCCTCGTTACTAGGGTTTTCTAGTCAAACATGTTAAGTGGTTAAGTGTCTGTATTTACCTAACCTCACCCATCAATTCTTGGTAACATGTTGAATTTGGTTAAGTATTTTTAGTTGAATTAACCTTACCATCTGTCCTTAGCCTCTTAGAGCACCTGATCACTCACATTAGACAGATATTGCTACGGTTACTGGATGTGCCGGTCGGTCCCGGGCAAGTTTACACCGTAGCTCAGTCTAACCTCGGGTCCTTATTGGGCTCAATGTTTAACCACCCACATTGGATAGGTATTGTTGTGACTACTGGACAGCCGGGTGGTTCCGGGCAGGTTTACGTCACAACTCAATCCAACCTCGGGTTAAGCATACCGTGTTTTCTAAATTTATATATTTTACCACTTCTTAATTATATGTAAATGTCATGTCCTTTATTCTTGGGTATAACAATTTATTCCGCTTAAATATCATTGTCGTTGGCATGTGCCAAACATGCCAACATATATTTTTCATGTTTTACACCCAACGTTATTACCCCCGTTTGTACGTTCGCAACATTATAACAAATGTTGGGCTCGACACAATTCAACCCAACTTTTTAAACGTGAGAAAAAGGGGAAGTCAAGAACTTGTAATATTTATCAATACATAAAGGTGTGTGGTGCATGAACTTGCAATTTAACGATTCAACTAACACAAATTATGGGTCATGTGAACTTGCATTCGAATCAAAGTATAACTAAGTAGGTGACATATGAAATGGCATAGTTTAGGCTTATACAAACTTGGGTTTAAACATGTTTAACTTGGCATAATGTCAACAACAAAACTAACATGTTGTATAATCACCAAAATGTCCAATTTCAAAAACTAATCATATAGCCTATTTCAACGTGAAACTTGCCTAGTTTATGTAACCCAAATGGTACTTAACATAGATCCAATTATACTTGCAAATGAACATGAGAATGTGTTCATAGGTTTTGGGTCATGTAGGCATAAAAAGGTCTCAAATCTAGAACATTTTTACATAAGCTTTAACTTGGACATAGGGAATGTATAAAGTCCATACCATCGACATAAACATAAAGGGATCAAATTCTAGTTTTTGCCACAAACTTGCAAGTGCCATTATGTTCATATACCGTTGTTCAATAGGCTTGCATCAATCAATTTAGGCCACAAATATCAATACACAAGTCATAACAGAATCATTACAGTATATAGAATTTATACAATAACACAATTCTATTTTCATTTACATCGAACCATGTCACAGTTTCATTCATATTCTGAAAGGTCACTATACTTACAACGAATGCAGAATCTTGAATTCTGGATTCTGTATTCTGAAATTGAGATTAGCTCCTTTGGATAGATTAATGTTGCGTTGATTAATTTGATTAAGCTTTATTCTTCTTCTTAATTTGATTGGTCTCAAAGCTCTTTTTTCTTGACGGCTACGCTCAATTCCTTCCTGACTGCATGACGACTCCCGTCTTATTTTTTGTGTGAATTTTAGTTGAGACTTAGGGTGTATTTATAGATTTTTTAAGTGTTTTGAGCCGTCTGATGAAGACAGGAGGAATCTAGAACATACAAAGTTCAAAGAGCCAATCAAGAGGTGACATGTCAGCCCTAGTGACACATCGAGCCACAGAAATTTGAGCCAGAGCCAGACCCAGCCAGCCAGGTCGACCAGGTAGGTCGAATGGCATGTCGACACCCAGGTCGACACCATGGTCGACCTGGGGGTGACCAGGTCGACACCATGGTCAACCTGGTCCCTGGGCGGGAATTTTCCCGCCCAGCCCAGTTTGAACCTTTTTTTTTTTCGAATTTTGAATTTTAAACCGAGATGTTTGAATTTTAATTTTTATTCTGAAAATTCCGAAGGTCATAACTCCTTCATACGGAGTCCGATTCACGCAAACTCGGACTCTATCTCAAGCAGAATTTCGAGACGAATGCAATGGCGTAAACCATTTCCCTTAATTCTTTAATTTAGAATTAATTACAGTTTAATTTGTGAAGCTTAACGTTATATAATTCACGGGGTGTTACATATTAGCCTTAGATGACTGTTGTAGAAGATAAAGAATTCAGTTCAGTTCAGACACCAGCAGCATTTGGCCTGCATTGATTTCTAGTGGAGAAAACAAGAGAAATTGACCTATGTTTATAGCTGCCAGCCTCCAGAAACTGACTGTCACTGAAACACCCCACCTCCGTTAGGGTCACTCTCAGAGGGAATGCCCTAATTTTGGTGGAGGTTTATAAGTACAAGTCACAGATATACAAGACAGATGTAAGAACACATATTTGTAAACAGCGGAAGAACAACAAACTTTTATTTCATAAAGTCAAATACGTGTTACAACAACATCCTTTCCAAAAACATAGCATAACATTTTCATAATCTGTGTTGAGTACATGATTTAAAGAAGCATAAATAAAACATAGATAAACTGCCAAAGCCCCATAGTGGATTGTCCAAAGCCATAGTTCAAAACAGGAAAGTCCAAGCAATACATTTCTCTTCTTCAAGCTGGATGTTGAGGTAGGTCAAGCTGCTATGTTCCCTCCCTGAGGACCTGGGGGGGGGGGGGGAAACGGAAGAAAGAAGACGAAAGAAAAATAGAGTCAGACATAAAGCCTGAGTAAGTCTAGTACTACTTTGTCTATGAATAAAGAACTGGGTATGATAAGTAAAACAGGAAGTGGGCAACATTATAAACTTGGTTAAGTTATCTAGGGTCGAATATACTATCGTACCCCATGTTAATCTCTGAACCCATATAAACTAGTTTCCAATTTGCACCCCAAAATCAGGGTGATGTGATCCATTCTACAATGATCGGCTCCTACTCGCAAAGTTACATGTGTCTTACGGCCCCCGATGTCTGTAGTTACCTATGCTGGTCCCACCATGGGGTGTATCAAGTCCCATAGTGGCAACCCGACACAACCTTAGAGTGCAAAGGTATGCTACTGGTGTCCAGTGCTTTATTTTTCTGCGCCGGAGTGCGTGCACGCCCGCACACCGTTAGAACCTACACTGCTACACCACCGCCGTCGATTTGACCTCTTACAATCAGCCCAGTAATCGTGCCCCACCCTGCCTAGTTTCAGGGTATCCTGATACACCTTCTAGGGTTACTGCTGAAAAGGGTCCCCCGTTATTAGGTTTTCTACCTCTAGCCAACATGCTAAGTTGGTTAAGTGTTTCCTAACCTAACCCCCACCAGTCCGTTTAGTTTAGCATGTTCCATTTTGATTAAGTCTTTTGTCCACTTAATCCTAACAATCCTGACTCAGCCTTAATTGTCTTATTAAGGCCCTGACCTCTCACATTAGACAGGTATTGTTGTGGCTGCCTGTTGCCGGTTGGTTCCGGGCAGTCTTACACCACAACTCAGTCTAACCTCGGGTCCTTGCTGGGCTCCATGTTTAACCTCCCACATTGGATAGGTATTGTTGTGACTACTGGACAGCCGGGCGGTTCCGGGCAGGTTTACATCACAACTCAATCCAACCTCGGGTTAAACATATCGTCTTTTCTACATTTACATATTTTGTCATTCTTCTTTATTTCTTATATGTAAATATTTGCGGCCCATTATTAAGTTAATGGTGTAAAGGTTACACCAATCACGGGCCCAACCCATACTTGAATTTGGGCCCTTCTATTTTATATTTTCATTCATTAATTAATTTTAACCCAACGTTATTTTCCCCCGTTTTACACGTCCGTTTATATATATTGGGCTTAGCCTTTTAAAGCCCAATTTAGCCATGCGAAAAAGGGGAGGCTTATGGCGTATACACAAAGAGGGGAAAGTGAGCGCATGAACTTGCATATGACGTTGGAAAATACATAATAGAAATTGGTGTACTTGCATAGTGGTGACATGTATTTTGGTCATAAAACATAGGTGACATAAATCAAGGCATGTAAACTTGCATAGGTTTAACTACAACATGAACCTATATTCTTATTTAGGCATAATGTCAAACATAAGCATGGCCTAAATACTTCTAGCATAAACATGGCATATTGTCAAACATAAGCATGGCATAAAATACTTCTTGCATAGGCATGGCATATTGTCAAACATAAGCATGGCATAAATACTTCTAGCATGAACATTGCATAATTCAACTTAATCATGATTTAAGCCTAATCACATAACGATGGTATAAACATACTTATGCATAAATATTCCTAAACATGGTGTTTGCTTTAAACTTGCAAAATGATTTATGCACAAAAACATACATCACAATGGCATAATAACAAAGCCCCAAACTTACATGTAGCCTCAACATAGATTACACAATTTGCGCAATATTCCAAACGTATATTTGCATAGAACTACCGCATGTAGTCCTTTATAATGAATACATAATTTTGCACAAATATGAATTACTTCCATTGCCACAATTCAAGCATACACATCAACACAGTTGTTTATTATACCAAAGTAATACTCTACTTACAATGGTTTGATGAATTCTCTAGTTTAGGGATTGAAGACGCAAATTCCTTTGTTGAATTGATTAGCTTTAGGTTGCTTTGAATTGCTTTAGGCCTTAGAACTTTCTTCCTAATCCTCTCTTTAGTTGGCGGCTATTCTTTGTCGTTCCTCAGCAACATGGCGGCTATAATCTTATTTTGAATGAATAGATTAGGGTTTAGTCTAGGGTTGTTTATATAGAGGTTAGGAATTGATTAGGACCCTTGATGTTGCTAGGTTAGATCATAGCCATTCATTAGGAAGAGAGACCAATAAAAACCCGCCACCTAGCCCTAATGACAAAGCAGACCACTGAAATTCGACCAAACACAGACCTGGCCAGCCAGGTTGACTGGGCTCGACCAGGTCGACACCCCTGTCGACAGGGCTGTCGACAGCCCTGTCGACATGGGTGGCTAGGCGGGTGTTTTATCCGCCTGGCCCAATGGGCCCCAATTCAAATTATTATTTTATTCTGTTTGAATTTTAAATTTAATTCAAAACTTCCGAAGGCCATATCTTCTTCATACGGACTCCGTTTTTCGAAAATTCGGACTCTATTTCGCGTATTTTTCCGAGACGAACGCACTGGCGTATCCCGTTTCCCTTAGTTCTTTGATTTGAATTTGATTATACTTTAATTCATGAATTTCACAGTTATTGAATTTTCGGGGTGTTACATTCTTCCCCACTTAAAAGGATTTCGTCCCCGAAATCTTCAAGTTAGGAGGAATGTATATCCTACCATCCAATCATCCATCTACTCATCCATCAAACACGAGCATCCATTGTCCTTAAAAGACTTCTAATGCTTCATGATCATATGCGAAGTGTGTGTGTACATGAACTTATCTAATGCAAAATCAGGCGGTCTACTGATTCAGTTGACCTCCTTAATGCGAATTATGTTAGTGCCATGAATCCATTATGTATGCAAATTTTCCTATCCTTGATTCTACATGAGTGCACAGTCATTCAATACAAATGCAGCATCCACATGTCAACACATTAAAGTTCAACCACATACGAATACAAACACATATGCATATGCAATATGAAGTGACTGAGCCGATCTAAAACCTAGATTGTGTGTGTATATGCAACCACGAGCAACCACTAGCAATCACTTGCAACCACTTGCAACCATTCATACATAACATGTTTCAACTACATGTTTCCATCCAAAAAGATTCTATCTAAAAGATACGGTCGAGGAAATATACTCAAAAAGATAGATAGATAAAAGCGCAACTTAAGGAAAAGAAAGATCAAGGATGTACCCTCGAACAGAAAAGGGTAGGCAGTACGGATTCTATCTTCAGTTTCCCAAGTCGCGTCTCCCTCGGCGTCGCCCCACTGAACTTTGACGAGCTTGACTTCGCGGTTGCGTAGCCTCTTCACTTCCGTTCCTAAGATGCGGGTAGGAACTCTCCTTATGGTTGCTTCGCGTTCCACTTCGGCCTCTTCGAGGATGTTTGGCTCTACCACTTCAGCTGACTCATGCAGACATTTTCGGAGCTGTGAAACGTGAAAAACATTGTGGACTCCAGCCAACTTCTTGGGTAGCTCTAATCTATAGGCCATTTTCCCAATCTTCTCGATAATAGGGAATGGCCCTACGAATCTCGGTGCTAGCTTTCCTGTGGTTCCAAAACGAACAACGTTTCTTAGCGGTGATATCTTGAGAAAAACTCTGTCTCCAACCTCGAATTCAAGGTCGGTCCTCCTCTTGTCGGCATAGGACTTTTGTCTGTCTTGGGCCGTCTTCATCCTTCTTCGTATTAAGTCTACTTTCTCTGAGGTCTCTCGGATCATGTCTGGTCCAAGTATGAGCTTATCCGTGGACTCCCACCAACAAGTGGGCGATCGGCATGGTCTTCCGTATAAAGCTTCGAAGGGCGCCATTCCGATGGTTGCTTGATAGCTGTTGTTGTAGGCAAATTCCACCAAAGGAAGGTGGTCTTCCCATGTCCCTCCGAAGTCAAGGACGCATAGCCTTAAAAGATCTTCCAAAACTCTGTTCACTCTCTCTGTTTGGCCGTCGGTTTGGGGATGATAGGCTGTACTCAAGCATAACTGCGTTCCTACTGCTTCTTGCAGACTCCGCCAAAACTCGCTGGTGAAGATGGGGTCTCGGTCACTAACGATGCTAGATGGTATACCATGGAGTCGAACGATTTCCTTTAGGTAAAGTGATGCTAGGGATGAGGCAGTTCTTTTACTTTTAACAGGTAAAAAGTGGGCGCTTTTAGTAAGCCTATCCACTATTACCCAAATGCTAGTGTTGCCTCTCCTAGACCTAGGCAGCCCATCGATGAAGTCCATTGAGATGCTCTCCCACTTCCACTATGGGACCTCTAGAGGATGTAGCAGTCCGCCAGGCTTTTTCTGTTCCGCCTTAACCTGTTGGCACACCATGCACTTAGAAACGAATTCTGCCACGTCCTTTTTCATGCCGTTCCAAAAGAAAGTCCTTTTTATGTCCTTGTACATTTTATCTCCGCCTGGGTGTATCGTCATCTTGGAGTGATGTGCTTCCTCGAGAACCTTCTTTATTAAATCGTTTGTTTGTGGGACGCATAGTCTTCCATCTCGCCTTAGTACACCCTTATCGTCGATGGAGTATCTGTTGAGGTGACTTGAAGTCTCACCCCTAATTAGCCTATCAATTATTTCCACAAGCTGAGGGTCTTCGCGTTGTGCTGCCCCTACCGAATCCACCAAAGTTGGGCGCACTTCGAGAGATGCAAGCAAGCCCGGTACGAAATCGGAGGAGGGCCTAAAGTCGAAGCTGGCTATAAACTCTAGGCTTTGTCTTTCAACAAACAATGGGCTTAGGGTCAATTTCTTTCGGCTCAACGCGTCCGCCACTACATTGCCTTTGCCCGGAGTGTAGGAGATTTCGAAATCGTACGAGGCAAGAAACTCCATCCATCTTTGTTGCCTCAAGTTAAGATCCTTCTGCGAGAAAAGATATTTCAACGATTTATGGTCAGTGTAAAGTTCGAACTTCTCACCTAGGAGATAGTGTCGCCAAGACTTGAGTGCAAAGACGATGGCGGCTAACTCGAGATCGTGGGTTGGGTAGTTCTTTTCGTGCACCTTTAATTGCCTCCCACCGTAAGCTACTACCCTTCCTTCTTGCATTAAGACGGCGCCTAGCCCTGTCCCACATGCATCCGTATAAACAGTGAACATCTTGCTCCCATCTGGCAGCGTCAAAACTGGGGCTGTTGTAAGAGCCCTTTTCAGTCGTTGGAAAGCAAACTCGCAATCCAAATCCCAATTGAACACTAGATTCTTCTTAGTCAATTTCGTGAGCGGAGCTGAAATTTTCGCAAAATCCCTTATGAATTTTCGATAGAAACCTGCTAGTCCTAGAAAGCTTCGGACCTCAGTTGCATTCCTTGGTGTCTTCCAATCTTGTACCGCCACTACCTTAGCAGGGTCCACTGCTAACCCTTGTTTGGATACTATGTGCCCAAGGAACCTCACCTCTTCTCTCCAAAAGTGGCATTTGGAGAATTTGGCTTTTAGTTGATGGACTCGCAAAGTTTCCATGATTGCCCTAAAGTGCTGAGCATGTTCCTCTTCACCCTTTGAGAAGATAAGGATATCATCTACGAAGACCACTACGAATTTGTTGAGGAAATCTCTAAATACCCTACTCATCAGGTCCACGAAGTACGCAGGTGCATTTGTCAAGCCGAAAGGCATGACAAGCCATTCAAAGAAGCCGTCTGGGGTTCTGAAAGCCGTTTTATCGATGCTATCTTCAGCCACCCTTAGCTGATGAAAACCGGTTGCTAAATCGAGTTGGGAGAAAACAGACGCTCCTACAAGCTGGTCAAATAAATCGTCAATTCTAGGGAGAGGGTGCCTATTCTTTTTCGTTAACTTGTTGAGCTCCCTATAGTCAACACATAGACGGAGTGAACCATCCGCCTTTGTAGCGAACACTCCTGGAGTGCCCTATTCTGAAATGCTCCACCTAATGAACCCCTTCTCTAGAAGCTCTTTAATCTGTTTACTGAGCTCTTTTCTTTCTCGTGGAGCCATGTGTCTAACGGGCAACGCAACGGGCTTTGCATTATCTACAAGATATATGCGGAAGTCTATTTCCCGCTTCGGAGGCAAGCCCTTCACCTCTTCGAAGACATCCGGATATTCCCGGACCACTCTAACTGATTGCAAATTTTCAACAGAGGCATCTAGCGACTCAAGATAACTAAGCATAACCGCATACGAGGGATTACAAGAAATTTCCAAAGTATTACTGAGCTGGGTTAGGAGCCTAACAACCCTTTTCTCACAATCAAGGATGGCCCCATTACTGGATAGCCAATCCATACCCAAAATCAAACCATACCCCGCAAAGCCCAAAACAAAGGCACTACATTCAAATTCTACACTTAGAATAGAAATTTTCAAATCCAAACAGATCATAGACAAATGAGCTGGGCCCCCAATTGGGTTTGAAACAATTAAGGGGTCCTCTACCATACTAGTTTTTAGGTGCAGAGATTCTACTAAAGCAGACGAGATAAAGGAGTGTGATGCGCCGGAATCAAATAAAGTGCGAACGGGGTGATCATAAAGATAAACTACACTTTCTACAGAAGTATTGGTACCTCGCTGTTGCAATGGTGGCGCTTCTAGCACATGAACCTGTGCCCCTGGGGTGGATCCAGTGCCCTGCCCCTGTCCTCGTTTCCTTGGGCAGTCCTTAGCCCTGTGGCCTGTCTGACCGCACGAAAAGCACCCACCATTCTCCTTAGCCTTCTTTTTACGGCAGTCCTTTACTAAGTGCCCCACTTTGCCACAGAAATTGCACTTCCTCTTCTCTTTGTTGCCTTTCCCGCCTTTCTTAAAATCTGTCTTCTTAGGCTGCAAACCCTCTTTCTTCCCTTGAGAGCTTTCTGCCTTTGTCTCCTTCTTGCCCTTATCCTCTTCATTCAGCAATGCCATTTGCACCAATCTTTCATACGTGGCCCCCATGGGTATATGGGTCATGACCAAACTGTGTAATGGCTCATTTAACCCTTTGACGAAACGGAGAGCCTTCTTGTGCGGGGTGTTGACTAGGTCAAGCCCAAACCTAGCCAGCTCATCAAACTGATTCACATACTCTCTAACAGTCTTGTCTCCTTGCTTAAGAAATAAGAATTTCTCCAACTGCAAACTTCTTTCCGCATCTGAGAGAAATTTGGTCTCAAACCTTGCCCTAAAGTCCTCCCATGTCTCCACTGGTCTTTCAGCATTAGTGACTTCCCACCAGTAGGAAGCCTCGCCCTTCAATAGCCACACTGCCAACTGTACTTTTTGTCTGTCTTCTACCTCAAAGATGATGAATAGGTCCTCCGTTTCTTTCAGCCAATTCCTAGCTGCTACGAAGGACTCAGTTCCATGGAAATCCCTTCCTCCCATAGCTTTAAAATCTTTACATATCTTTGCGAACGTGTTTCCCCGTGGAGGAGGTGGAGGAAAAGGTGCTGCTGCAGCTGGATGATTTCCTGCAGCTGGGGGAGGAGGAACGGTAGGACCTGGCTGAGTGGCCCTTGCTTCTAAGAACCATCTAAACCAACCAGGTATGGGCACCCCTTCCGGCAAGTTAAGTTCTTGGGACATGCTGAAACAAAAAGGATAGATTCAAAACGAAGGATAAGAGATAGTACCTATGGCTTTGGGGAGTGGACTTTGCCTTTTTAAAATAAAATAATATTTTTCTTTTAAAAATGCTTCTTTAAATTTCCTTTTTTGAAAATAAATTTTCAAAACTTTTTATCTTATCTGGTAAACCTATGCTCTGATACCAAGTGAAACACCCCACCTCCGTTAGGGTCACTCTCAGAGGGAATGCCCTAATTTTGGTGGAGGTTTATAAGTACAAGTCACAGATATACCAGACAGATATAAGAACACATATTTGTAAACAGCGGAAGAACAACAAACTTTTATTTCATAAAGTCAAATACGTGTTACAACAACATCCTTTCCAAAAACATAGCATAACATTTTCATAATCTGTCTTGAGTACATGATTTAAAGAAGCATAAATAAAACATAGATAAACTGCCAAAGCCCCATAGTGGATTGTCCAAAGCAATAGTTCAAAACAGGAAAGTCCAAGCAATACATTTCTCTTCTTCAAGCTGGATGTTGAGGTAGGTCAAGCTGCTGTGTTCCCTCCCTGAGGACCTGGGGGGGGGGGGGAAACGGAAGAAAGAAGACGAAAGAAAAATAGAGTCAGACATAAAGCCTGAGTAAGTCTAGTACTACTTTGTCTATGAATAAAGAACTGGGTATGATAAGTAAAACAGGAAGTGGGCAACATTATAAACTTGGTTAAGTTATCTAGGGTCGAATATACTATCGTACCCCATGTTAATCTCTGAACCCATATAAACTAGTTTCCAATTTGCACCCCAAAATCAGGGTGATGTGATCCATTCTACGATGATCGGCTCCTACTCGCAAAGTTACATGTGTCTTACGGCCCCCGATGTCTGTAGTTACCTATGCTGGTCCCACCATGGGGTGTATCAAGTCCCATAGTGGCAACCCGACACAACCTTAGAGTGCAAAGGTATGCTACTGGTGTCCAGTGCTTTATTTTTCTGCGCCGGAGTGCGTGCACGCCCGCACACCGTTAGAACCTACACTGCTACACCACCGCCGTCGATTTGACCTCTTACAATCAGCCCAGTAATCGTGCCCCACCCTGCCTAGTTTCAGGGTATCCTGATACACCTTCTAGGGTTACTGCTGAAAAGGGTCCCCCGTTACTAGGTTTTCTACCTCTAGCCAACATGCTAAGTTGGTTAAGTGTTTCCTAACCTAACCCCCACCAGTCCGTTTAGTTTAGCATGTTCCATTTTGATTAAGTCTTTTGTCCACTTAATCCTAACAATCCTGACTCAGCCTTAATTGTCTTATTAAGGCCCTGACCTCTCACATTAGACAGGTATTGTTGTGGCTGCCTGTTGCCGGTTGGTTCCGGGCAGTCTTACACCACAACTCAGTCTAACCTCGGGTCCTTGCTGGGCTCCATGTTTAACCTCCCACATTGGATAGGTATTGTTGTGACTACTGGACAACCGGGCGGTTCTGGGCAGGTTTACATCACAACTCAATCCAACCTCGGGTTAAACATATCGTCTTTTCTACATTTACATATTTTGTCATTCTTCTTTATTTCTTATATGTAAATATTTGCGGCCCATTATTAAGTTAATGGTGTAAAGGTTACACCAATCACGGGCCCAACCCATACTTGAATTTGGGCCCTTCTATTTTATATTTTCATTCATTAATTAATTTTAACCCAACGTTATTTTCCCCCGTTTTACACGTCCGTTTATATATATTGGGCTTAGCATTTTAAAGCCCAATTTAGCCATGCGAAAAAGGGGAGGCTTATGGCGTATACACAAAGAGGGGAAAGTGAGCGCATGAACTTGCATATGACGTTGGAAAATACATAATAGAAATTGGTGTACTTGCATAGTGGTGACATGTATTTTGGTCATAAAACATAGGTGACATAAATCAAGGCATGTAAACTTGCATAGGTTTAACTACAACATGAACCTATATTCTTATTTAGGCATAATGTCAAACATAAGCATGGCCTAAATACTTCTAGCATAAACATGGCATATTGTCAAACATAAGCATGGCATAAAATACTTCTTGCATAGGCATGGCATATTGTCAAACATAAGCATGGCATAAATACTTCTAGCATGAACATTGCATAATTCAACTTAATCATGATTTAAGCCTAATCACATAACGATGGTATAAACATACTTATGCATAAATATTCCTAAACATGGTGTTTGCTTTAAACTTGCAAAATGATTTATGCACAAAAACATACATCACAATGGCATAATAACAAAGCCCCAAACTTACATGTAGCCTCAACATAGATTACACAATTTGCGCAATATTCCAAACGTATATTTGCATAGAACTACCGCATGTAGTCCTTTATAATGAATACATAATTTTGCACAAATATGAATTACTTCCATTGCCACAATTCAAGCATACACATCAACACAGTTGTTTATTATACCAAAGTAATACTCTACTTACAATGGTTTGATGAATTCTCTAGTTTAGGGATTGAAGACGCAAATTCCTTTGTTGAATTGATTAGCTTTAGGTTGCTTTGAATTGCTTTAGGCCTTAGAACTTTCTTCCTAATCCTCTCTTTAGTTGGCGGCTATTCTTTGTCGTTCCTCAACAACATGGCGGCTATAATCTTATTTTGAATGAATAGATTAGGGTTTAGTCTAGGGTTGTTTATATAGAGGTTAGGAATTGATTAGGACCCTTGATGTTGCTAGGTTAGATCATAGCCATTCATTAGGAAGAGAGACCAATAAAAACCCGCCACCTAGCCCTAATGACAAAGCAGACCACTGAAATTCGACCAAACACAGACCTGGCCAGCCAGGTTGACTGGGCTCGACCAGGTCGACACCCCTGTCGACAGGGCTGTCGACAGCCCTGTCGACATGGGTGGCCCAGGTCGACAGCCCAGTCGACCTGGGTGGCTAGGCGGGTGTTTTGTCCGCCTGGCCCAATGGGCCCCAATTCAAATTATTATTTTATTCTGTTTGAATTTTAAATTTAATTCAAAACTTCCGAAGGCCATATCTTCTTCATACGGACTCCGTTTTTCGAAAATTCGGACTCTATTTCGCGTATTTTTCCGAGACGAACGCAATGGCGTATCCCGTTTCCCTTAGTTCTTTGATTTGAATTTGATTATACTTTAATTCATGAATTTCACAGTTATTGAATTTTCGGGGTGTTACAGTCACCTCAGCCCTAGGGGGGTCGACCCCCCTTTTTTGAGTCTACCCCCCTTATGGGGTCGACACCCCTAGGGCGGGAATTTTGCCGCCAACAGATTTTCGAATTTTGAACTGAAATTTGGTTTTCTTGACCCTATATATATAATTATCTTGTGCGTATACAAACTTCAAACCTACATAACTTATTCATACGGTGTCCGTTTTACGCAAACCAAATGCCTATCTTGACCAGAATTTCGAGAAGGACGCAATGGCGCAGTCCATTTCTCTTAATTCTGAATATTAAATTAATTATTATTTAATTTATCCTCTTTGATGTTGATAAAATTATGGGGTT
The DNA here is from genome assembly GCA_030737875.1 of Allium sativum. Classification (NCBI taxonomy): domain Eukaryota; kingdom Viridiplantae; phylum Streptophyta; class Magnoliopsida; order Asparagales; family Amaryllidaceae; genus Allium; species Allium sativum. The sequence continues at coordinate 181,442,241 of CM060919.1, forward strand.
TTACATTCCCCCCTACTTAAAGGATTTCGTCCTTGAAATCTCTAAGTTGAGAAGAATGTATATCCTACAATCCATCACCCATCTGCTCGTTCATCAATCACAAGCGTCCATTGTCCTTAAAGGCTTCTAATGCTTATATGAATATATGCAAAGGTGCGTGTGTATGTCCCAATACTAATGCGAAGATTAGGCGGTTTACTAATTCTGTCGACCTCCTCAATGCAATGTATGTTTGTGCCATGAATCCAATTTGTATGCAAATATTCCTATTATAACGTGTAAGTTCTATATGTGTGAACACTCATTCATCCGAATGCAACATCCATATGCTAATACATCCATTTCCACCCATTAAAAGAAAAGAAAAATGCACACACATCCATATGCAGTATGAGAGTGATTGAGCCGATCTAGTGCCAAATGTGTGTGTGTATATGCATCCACAGGCAACCATTAGCAAACACTTGCATTCACTTGCATCCATCAAACATAACATGTCTCAAACACATGTTTACATCCGTTGGATTCCTATTTAAAGGTTGAAAATACTATTGACAGGACATACTCAAATGATAGAAACAATCATAGATAAAACTTTGGAAAAAGAGTTAAGAACATACCCTCGAAAAGGAAAGGGTACGAAGCATGAATCTTGTCTTCGGTCTCCCAAGTCGCATCCTCTAGGTTATCTCCCCATTGAACCTTTATTAGCTTGATCTCTTTATTATGTAGCTTCTTAACTTTTGATCCAAGAATACGTGTAGGGACTGATCTGACTGTCGCCTCCCGCTCCACTTCTACTTCTTCCAATATACTTGGCTCAACAACTTCCACGGTACCATGCAAACACATCTACATATGAGAAATGTGGAAAACATCATGAACGCCAGATAGATTTTCTGGGAGTTTTACTCTATAGGCCATTTGGCCGATCCTTTCGGTTATGGGAAATGGTCCCACAAATCTGGGTCCCAACTTCCCTATAGATCCGAAGCGAACCACATTCCTCAGAGGTGATACTATAACAAAAACTAGGTCTCCCACTTCAAATTCGATGTTAGTCCTTCTCTTGTATGCATAGGATTTCTGCCTATCTTTGGCTGTCTTCATCCGCCGTCGAATAAGGTCAATCTTATCGGACATTTCTTTAACCATATCTGGTCCATGTAATAATCTTTCTGTAGATTCCCACCAACAAGTTGGTGATCTACAAGGTCGTCCGTACAGTTCTTCGAAGGGTGCCATGCCGATGCTATCTTGATAACTATTGTTATAGGCAAACCCTACTAAAGGAAGATGCTCTTCCCAAGTCCCTCCGAAGTCTAGGATACACGGCCTTAAAAAGATCCTCAAGAATACTGTTCACCCTCTCTGTTTGTCCATCGTTCTGAGGATGATAAGCAGTGCTCAAACAGAACTGTGTACCTAATGCTTCTTTCAAGCTCCTCCAAAATACATTGGTAAAGATAGGGTCATGATATGATGCTGGAAGGTACTCCATGAAGACGGACTATCTCACGAACATAAATTGCTGCCAACCATGATGTCGTCCTCTTACTCCTTACTGGAATGAAATGAGTGCTCTTAGTCAGTCTATCCACTACTACCCAAATACTGGTGTCTCCTTTCTTTGATCTAGGCAAACCATCTATGAAGTCCGTAGAGATGCTCTCCCATTTCCACTGTGGAACCTCCAAAGGATTAAGTAAACCATCGGGCTTCTTTTGCTCAGCTTTAACTTGCTGGCAAACTAAACATTGAGAAACAAATTCTGCCACATCTTTCTTCATCCCGGCCCAAAATAAAACCCTTTTCATGTCTCTGTACATCTTATCACCACCTGGATGAATAGTCATCTTAGAATGGTGAGCTTCTTCTAGGACTGCCTTTATCAAGCTTCCGTTTACGGAACACAAAGCCTTTCATCTCGTCACAACCACCCCTTTCCATCTATGGAACATCTACTGAGGTGACTAGAAGTCTTCCCTTTCTTGAGATTATCCATGATGTCTAAAATATGTGGGTCACCTTGCTGCAAAGCTCCTATCTGATCCATAAGTGTTGGTCGTATTTCTAGCGATGCGAACAAATCAGGCAAAATCTCGATGGAGGGTCTAAATTCAAAAGTTGATATGAACTCCAAGCTCTTCCTCTCCACAAACAGAGGACTTAAGGCCATCCTCTGCATACTTAGTGCATCAGCGACCACAGTACCCTTGCCAGGGGTATAAGCGATTTCAAAATCATAAGAAGCTAAGAACTCCATCTACCTTTATTGCCTTAAATTAAGATCCTCTTACGAGAATAGGTACTTGAGAGATTTATGATCGGTGTATAACTCGAACTTCTCTCTAAGTAAATAATGATGCCATGTCTTAAGAGCGAATACTATGGAAGCAAGATCGAGATCATGGGTGGGGTAGTTCTTCTCATGAACTCTCAACTGTCTACTCCCATAATACACTACCTCTCCTTCTTGCATTAGAACTGCACCAAGCCCTGTACCACATGCAACAGTGTAAACTGTAAATACTTTTTCCCATCAGGCAAGGTCAAAACTGGGGCTGTTGTCAGATCCCTATTCAAACATTGGAAAGCAACATCACAATCTGTATCCCATGAAAATGCCAAGTTCTTCTTTGTTAGCTTGGTGAGAAGAGCTGATATCTTTGTGAAGTCCTTAATGAACTTCCTATAATAACCTGCTAATCCAAGAAAGCTTCTCACCTCTGTTGCATTTTTCGGAATTTGTCAATCTTGCACTGCAACTACCTTCGCGGGATCCACAGCTATCCCTTCTTTAGAGACCACTTGCCCTAAGAATCTCACTTCTTTTCCCCAAAAATTGCATTTGGAGAACTTTGCCTTAAGCTGAATTTCACAGAGAGTTTTCAAAACTTCTATCAAATGTTCGACATGCTCTTCTTTGTTTTTGGAGAAGATCAAAATATCATCAACAAAGACTACGACAAATTTATTTAGAAACCCCCGAATCACCCTACTCATCAGATCAACAAAATAGGCGGGTGCATTCGTCAGCCCAAAAGGCATAACTAGCCATTCAAAGAAACCATCTGGAGTCCTAAAAGCAGTCTTGTCTATACTGTCCTCAGCCACCCTCAACTGATGAAACCCCATAGCCAAGTCTAACTGAGAGAATACCGAGGCACCAACAAGCTAGTCAAACAAGTCGTTTATCCTTGGAAGTTGGTGTCTATTCTTCTTGGTGAGTTTATTCAACTCTCTATAATCTACACACAAACGAAGCAAACCATCTTCCTTAGTCGCGAATACAACTGGAGCACCCCATTCAGATATGCTTCGTCTGATAAACCCTTTTTCAAGTAGCTCCCCTACTTGTTTACTCAACTCCCTCTTTTCCCTTGAAGCCATATGACGCACTGGTAATGCAGCTAGCTTTGCATTGTCCACCAGATATATACGAAAATTGATTTCGCGACTCAGAGGTAAACCCCGTACCTCATCAAAAACATTAGAATAATCATGGACTACTGGAACAGATTGCAAATCATCTATAGATGCATCCAAAGACTCTAGGAAACTAAGCATAACAGACCCTTGGGGGTAACAAGAAATCTCGAGGGTCCTGCCATGGCAAATCAGAAGTCTAACGACCCTCCTCTCACAAACTAGAATAGCACCATACGTGGTTAGCCAATCCATCCCTAGAATCAAACCGTAGCCTATAAAATCGAGCATATATGCGTCGCATTCAAACTCGACGCCTAACACAGATATTCTCAAACCCTGACAAATCATAGATAAATGAGCCGAACCCCTAATGGGGTTTGAGGCAACTATGGGATCCATTACCATACTAGTAATTAAGTGCAGAGATTCAGCCACAGAACTAGATATAAATCAATGTGAAGCGCTAGAATAAAAAAGTGTTATAATAGGATGATTTGAAAGAGAAATTAAACCTTCCACAGAAATTTTTCTACCTCTATCAGGAGAACTAATCACGAGAGCATGCACCTTCCCTCTGACCTTGTCCCTGTTTCTTTAGGCACTCCCTCACAAAGTGTCCGACCTCTCTGCAATTGAAGCAAGAATTCTTCCTTCTTTTGCAGTCCTTCGCCAAGTGACCCTAACGTCCACAACTGTGACACTTTCTCTTGTCCTTAGCCTTTTCATTCTTTCCGACTTTCCTTTATTGTTGTTGTCGTGGTCCTTTCTTGGGTCATATCTTCTTGTTTTGCGTTGTTTCCTCAGCTTTAACCTCCTTCTTTTCTCCTTTCTCTTCCTCATACATCAAGGCCATATCAACAAGCCTTTCAAAAGTTGCCCCCATTGGAATATGGGACATACCTAACCCATAAAGGGGTTCATTCATCCCTTTAGCAAACTGCAAAGCTTTCTTATGTGGAGTATACACCAGTTCCAGTCCAAATCTTGCCAGCTGGTTGAATTTGTTCACATACTCTTTAACGGTTAAGTTTCCTTGTTTGAGTGCTAAGAACCTCTCCACTTGCATGCCTTTCTCAGATTGGGAAAGGAATTTCATTTCAAACCTCTATCTAAAATCATCCCAAGTTTCCACTGGACGGCCTTCTTGAGTTACCTCCCACCAAAACGAAGCTTTATCCTTCAGTAGCCAGACAGCTAACTGAATCTTACTTCGATCTTCCACTTCAAAGATTATAAACAAATCTTCGGTCTCCTTGAGCCAATTCCTTGCCTGTACGAATGTCTCGGTTCCATGGAATCGCTTCCCTTCTATAGCATGGAAATCTTTGCAGATATTAGAGAAGTTGTCTACACGCGGAGGAGGAGGAGGATGAACAACCAGTGCAGCTAGGGGTAGAACATTTCCTTGGCCTTCGGAAGGCGCCGTGGCCTCCAAATACCTACGGAACCAGCCTGATATCGTAACGCCCTTTGGAATATTAGGTTCCCTAGACATGCTAAAAAGAAAAGGAAAGAGATTTAGACAAGGGACCGACGGATATTACATATGGCTTTGGGGGAATATTTTTCAAAATAGACTTTTCTTTTTGAAAATGCTTTCTTTTAAACCCTTTTTGAAAATAAAATTTCAATTTTTTTAATCTAATCGGGTAACCTTCGGCTCTGATACCAAGTGTGACACCCCACGTACATTAATGTCACTCACAAAGGGAATGCATTAAGTTTCATGAAGCGAAGTAGGTATATAGAAACATAAATATTACAAGATAGACATAAAATAACAACGGAATTAAAAATGTATTTATAATAAAGCATCATGGTTCAAAAACAGCACATGTCTAAAATACACAAAAACCATTACAACAGAAAAACTACTGTCTTGTACTTTAAAACATCAGAGTACATGAAAGAAGCAAAATTCCCCAAACAAGATATAGCCATAGCAACAAGGATAGGAGCTTGAGCCATATGTCTAAGTAGCTCCTGGAAAATATAAGCAGAATCATGGTCAAGCCCGAGTGTTCCCGCCCTGAGAACTTGGGGGGGGGGGGGGGACGGAAGAAAGGAGGGGAAACAAAAATGGTCAGACATAAAGCCTGGCGAATCCTGTTAATTTTAGCAAGTAAATAAATAAAAGTAGCATGACAGGCATATAAAATGGATAAGAGAGAGATAACCACATAAAAGGCAGGTATGACAAGGTAAACATGATAGGGTGTATGCACTTCTAATGATTACTCTGTACTATTACTAGTATAACCAAAATGAGATAATCCCTTCCACTATAAGGTGGTAGACTTAGACATACGCCCAGGTGTACCCTAACTACTACCCTAATCGATCAGCTCCCTAATCCGCGTAGATGCTCTGTGCCGGCCCCACAGTAGGATGTATCACGTCCTAAAGTGGCAACCCTTCACTGATATGCACAACCCCATATCTACAGGTGTCACGGTCGTCTTATCCCCCTCTGCCCGGCCCTTGCACGCACATGACCCGGTCAGTTTGCTCCGCCCACTCCGTCCTTCACGTTTGGATCTCTTACAATCACTTCAGTAAGTGTGCCCCTTCTCTGACCTAGTTCAGAGTACTCTGTTTGATTCCTACTCTGGGTTACTGACTGAAACGGGTCCCACACAATATGATGCAAGCTCTCCCCTTAGTTTTGTATCCCCCACTAGTTTTTCCACAAGTTATATTTACACTAAAGGGGTATTTAATTATATAACCCCAATCTTTCTGCCGGTTATGCATACCCATAGGTGTCTTTAATCCATAACCCCCAATTGGTTAAGTTTTGTGGGCCTATATTAAATCTTACCTACTCATCTCAGATATACTTAACTTAACACTCCCATTATTCAACCAAGTTTTACTTAACCCCTATTCAGGTTTATGTTCACTCAATCCCTATGGATTTAACCAGGTTAAGTATTTCAATTCTTTACCATGTCCATTTATGTTTTATAATGGGCTAGACATCCCACATTAGGCCTACAGCTTGCGGATGCTGGATATGTCTATCGGGTCCTGGCAGACTTCTTCCATAAGTTGGGCCTAATCTAGTGTCTTAACCCGTTTCGTATTTGTGCACTTAGCCCCCTAACATTATATTCAACATTTGCAGTTGCTGGATACGTCGGTCGGGTCCAGGAAAACTTTCACCACAAATGCAATCTAACCTCGTGTGATAAGTGCAATTACAGTTTTTAATTACTGTAATCCTAGGCATTTTAATTATTAACCAACTAATTATACCTATGTCTTATAGTTGTTCATGTCCATTTACCCAATTATATTCATAGTGAATTATATGTCCAAATTCATATTCGTCATTCAAGGTATGCCAACTTTAATGTTTTCCCCCATTCCCTAACTAACGCATTCGCATATATTTGGCATCATGCCTAGGCTAGAAAGTAGCCTAGCCACAAACAATAAAAGGGAAAGATGATGGGAAGATGACAGTAGTGAGTATTCTAACATAACTAGCATAAATATATATACATATACTGGCATGGTGATAAGGTGGACATATAAGAGTAGATCTATGAACTTGTGATAATTAAACTAGATCTAACATAATAAGCATGTCATGAGAAGCATGAATATATCTATATAAGAATTCATATGTCCAATTAATGACATATCTTAATTAACCACAAAAAGATGATCTAGATCTAAACAAGGATTTAACTGTCCAAATAATGATAGATCCAAATTAACCACAAACCTAGACAAAGGTCCAGATCCACAAAGGTGACATGATAAATTAACCACAAGTGAATTAGATCTATAAAAATAGATGTAGCATGATAAAGTTTGAGATCCAAGAATAACATAGATTCATGATTTTGGACAGATCCAAATCACAGTACTATCATGTTTTACTTTTAATCATTTAAATCTAAAATTAACCTAGAACTCATAGTGTTTGGATAAGAAGATAGAACTAGAAGAGAAGCTTGTTGAGATGCAGATCTACACTTGAATCTCTAACTGATTAGCCTTAGATGATTGTTGTCGAAGATAAAAAATTCAATTTTGACATCGGCAGTGTTTGGCCTCCATTGATTTCCAGTGAAGAAAATAAGAGAAATGGACCTCTATATATAGCTGTCAGCCTCCAAAAACCGACTGCCACCTCAACCCTAGGGGGTCGACCCCCCTTATGGAGTCGACACCCCTACTTTTGGGTCGACACCCCTGGGGCGGGAATTTTGCCACCAACAGGATTTTCGAAATTTGAACTAAAATTTAGTTTTATGGACCTATATATATATGTATATAATTATCTTGATCATATACAAACTTCAAACCCTCACAACTTCTTCATACAGTGTCCGTTTTACCCAAACCAAATGTCTCTCTTGACTAGAATTTCGAGACGGACGCAATGGCACATTCTGTTTCTCTTAATTCTGAATATTAAATTAATTATTATTTAATTTATCCTCTTTAATGTTGATAAAATTACGGGGTGTTACAAGGCTCTTGGTAATTAATGCACTTAATATCTTCTAATTATACATAGTGTATTAGTGGTTATATGATCGACTTGTAAAACCGAATGCAAAGTATAGAAACAATAGTGCCGCAGATCTTGGCATTGATCCATTCATTCATGTCCATCATCAGGCTCCGAAACACGTGTCTGGATTAACCACCTACTTACTGAATTGAGACTTGAAAAATGACAAAGCCTAGTATAAACAATCCAAATGCATATGACTCGAATGTTTGACTGCCAACTTTTGGTCTTAGGATATGGAGGCAACCAATCCAAGCTTAAGCGAATGTGAACTCAACCATTCGCTTGAACAACTCCAATCGTCAAAGGTTGAATTAGAGTATAAATCGAATGGACAAACAAATGATGCCCACGACTCTAAGGCTAACAAATAATGAGGGATCATAAAAGATGGATCAATGACGTCCATAACTCAAACCCTAACTTACAAAGGCAAGTATTAATTCAAAGGGCTGACTATAATGCCCAACTCCAAGCTCTACATGAGTTGAGGCTAGATTCCGAAAGGTCTTAAGAGTGGCGGTCTCAACTTCATTAAATGAATCGAGGATACGATCGAAAGGAGGGTCCAAAATGGAACCCCCGAAGATGAACCACACGACCTAAATCATGACCAGAAGGAAGCCTCAGGACTATTCCATTGAACCAATGCTCGAGCTCTAGGGCAACTGATTGTAGTTTAAGTGTAACGGAGAGTGATTAAGTACAAGTACATTAATTGGAAACTACCAAAACTTATGCACTTAATTTTTTTACATAGAATGAAAGAAAATTCATCTTTTATTCATAAACTAAAAACTTGAAATATATATAAGTTTTTTGTTTCATCAACCAAAAGTGAGGGTCGTACTCAGAAAAATAGGCTAATAAAGACAAAAGAACAAGTCAAGAAAAGGAAAAACCATCAGCTTTCGACTCATTTTCTTTCTTATGCTTCTTCTTTGGTGACATCCTTTTGATAGTTTTCCACTTCTTTTTATATGAACCGTTGACACTTCCTTGCTTACCACCTTTCTTATATGTGGACTTAGGGGAAAGCGCAATTTGGAATTCATTTCTGGAGTCATTCTCTTCCTCCTCATCATATCCTAGATCATGTGGAGAAACCTAGCCAATCACTTAGGGTCAAGATTAGCCTTCTCTATGTCTCCCTTCCCTAGCTTTACGTCTTGCCTCAAATTCTTGCAAGCATTTCCTCCAAACTAAGACGACCAATACTTTCATCTCCTGGAATCTTAATAATCTCACCTGTCTCCTTACCAATTACAAAAACCTCAGAATTGATGCACACCAAAGCTTCGAATGTTGCATCATCCCATAAAGTCTTCATAATCAGAGCATCAAATAGGGGATCCTAGGATTTAGAAGTTGGAACAATCTGATCTGTAGCTAATGGCTTCACTATTTGTGTACCTACGGTAGAGATACCAAGCATAATAAGTTTTTTTCTTCTCTGAAGACTCCAAGGAGTGCTTTATGGATTATTCACAAGGATAAGCACTCGTTCAAAGGTAGGAGAAAGAATTAATATACCTTCATAGACACGCTCTTCAACTTTTGTAGGAGTATCTCCCTCCTTAATTGGAGTCAGCACCTGAGCATATAAAGCGCTTAGAGGTTCTATAGCGGCAGAGGTTCAAAAAGGTGTAGCGGGGATATAACGGAGGTGCAAAAAGGTTCATTATATATGAAACATAATATTTAGAATTAATTAATTATCATTCTTATATTATACATTAGAAGAAACTAACAGTAATTAATCTTATATAATAAAATCAAAGAATATCATGGTTACACATGCTAAGTTTAATGATAATAATAGATTTTGATAATATATTGAACACTTATGTCTTAAAATTAACTCTTTACACTAACTTTATTGAAATATTCAATAAGAGAACTAGTCAAACCAAGCTCGATGTATTAATATTGCTAAAGCGGGTGCTAAAAAGCCTTGATTTAGCAGATGTAGTGGGAAATGACAGGGCTAAAAGCGGATCTACTGTTCAATAGTGCTACATTGAAATAGCGTAGCAGCTGAAGAGCGCTACAAGCTATAACGGGGTTTTTGTGAGGCTTTAGAAGTGCTTTAACTGCATAGGTCAGCATAGACTTTTGATTATGAGGCTGGAGTGTTCATGATCGTACCTTAGATCAGTGGAAGTTGACAGATAAGAAGAACCACCAGAATTTTCCGTTGGCATGATAAGAACTTAGGTAGAGATGTCTTAGCTTGATAATTGGATTATCGAGCCAACTATATGAGTAACGATGACACTCTTACTCACTATTAGTTTCCCTTTTTACCTAATCTAACTTGTTGCTCTTCTTCCTATTCCCCTTCCCAAAGGCTTCACCGACCCTTTTCTACTATTTTTGGCTCATCGATCTTCAGCTAATGCCTTTGAATAGCTCTTGAACATAGATAAGTGCTGACGGTAGAGGATTTGAGCATAAAATCATACAATCATGGAGTCGAAGTCTTCCCTATTCTTCTGTACCCCATTCACTTTGACTATATGTTCTTTGATTTCATCCTCAAATTTGTGCCTAGCTTCCGAGGCCTCATTTAAGATGGTTTAAGTGATCCCCTCACCTGATTCTTTAGCTTTCTTCGCTACTTCTGATGCCTCATTCAAGATGGTTTGAATAATCTCCTCACATGATTCTTTATCATTTCTTATTTCCTCATTCTCTTTTAGAGACCTCTTATTCTTTGTGGTGAGAAGCTTATTGTCACCCTTCACAGTAGTGGCTTTTATGGATAAATGATCCAGGTCCATGTGAAATAGATTTTAGGCCAGTTCAGCTTCGGTCTTAAGCCCCATAATTATCCTTTGTAACCCCTCTAGTTGGAGCATATGGTAGTCTACCTCCTTAACTAAATGATTAACATTATCCTTATCAGTGACAACTTCAAGATTTGTGCTTTCTAATTCAAGCTGCAACTCCCTTATTAGTTTAGAGAGCTACTCTGCGTACTTCATTGTTTCCCTATACCGGAAGTATATATCGAACATCCAATCCGTTGTTTCTTTATCAACGTCTTGCGGAATCGGGTGCATTCTCTTGACACACGTGACCTTATTAAAATGAAGTTAAGGAACAAGGTTTCGGGTTACCGCACTTGCTTTTTGGAAGTATGGGCCAGAGCTAGAGCCATAGTCTCTTAATTTTTCTTCTTCGACCTCAAGTAGTGATGTGATTTCTTAAAGGTATCTAAGGCTTTTCTAGAATGGCCATAACTACTATGAAATAATTTTAGTGAAGAAAGCATTGAAGGAAGAGGCATGGGCACTACAAACTATTCAGTACCTTTAGACTCCCCATGGAAAGTCGGAGGCCTTTCACATTTTTTCTAAGGTGGAGACCTCAATTGAGTGTAGAGTTCAGTTTCAGAGTCATATTATTTCTCGCTTCTACGGTCTCTACCACGATGGCGTTGATAGTCTTGAGTCTTTGTAACACCGGGGATAGTAAGGAACACTGCCACCCAAAATCTGCAGTGCAAATGTTTCCTTTCCCACTGTACTTGAAAAAAGGAAAAAGTTTGAATCAAAATCAATTTATAACACATAAATAAGTGTTGTGTCATGCAACATTTGTACTATGTGTGTGTCTTACTACCTCCCCCTAGTGGACCAATTTTCAGCTTACTCTAAAGAGTAACCTTTCTGATGCTAGTTGATATTGATTATCCCTTTTCTCATTGATACCATCTAAGTCAAACAAAGTAGTCTCGAGAGGGATGTCCTCGAACTTCTTGTACAGCTCCTCGGCATCATGTCTCTCGTTTTCCATTCAGCAGCAGAAAAGGGGGATGCGATCTTCGAAGATTTCCCTATTTTGAGATTAACTACCATAGAAGGATGAGGAATAAATGGTACCTCATCTTCTTTTACAGCTTTATTGCTACTAGTCGCCTTTCTGTCTACATGTCTCTATGAGCGTGTTTCACTTGTTTGTAACTGGGTGTATGATAGAGTGAATGTCATTTCCATCTTCATCTTTCTCTTGTCCTTTTAACTTAGCTACGATCTCCTCTACTTTGACATCATGACGACTAATGGTTCTATTTTCATCTAATAAACATCTCCTGTGGAAGAGGTCTTTGAAAATCAATAACTTCATGTCCAGAAATATAGGAAATAGCCTTTAGGGTAGCCACTCTAGTGATACTTTTGGCTGATAGGTCGTAGAGGATTGCATATACAATTCCAGAATCATGTTAATTTAGAGATTATTACTCGACTTATGTGAAACTGCGTAAGAAGTGAGAACAACACTTACATCCTTCAATCTAACTTTGTGCAATTTTGTGAGTACAATGCACAGAAACCCCGATCGTGTTTAAAGTTACTAAGCTTATTCCATCCCCCGATGATGATGTGAGTGTTGGGAGATGTTTCTAAAAAAAGTTAAAGAAGATGTAGTCCTTCGATGCTAAAATTTATAATTGTAACAAGTATCCTCTTTCTTTTTCTTATAATATAAATTCTTCAAAAATAGAATATATATGCCCGTTTGAAACGTGTAGCTATTCGAATGCAGCTGCGTGGGAGCCAACTTTATATAGTATAACATCTTTTGTATAAAGTGGTTGAATGGTGGAATGTACCCTAATAAGCACGTATATATTGCATGCGATGTATATCTCCAAAGGCAATTGTGCTTTATCCTTCCATCTTGTAAGTTGCACATCTTCATATGGAATATTGTGCTTAACACATATCCTTCTTAGCATCGGTCCATCAATCCTTGATGCTGCTGATTTGATTGGATTCTCCAAGATTGCAACTTCTTCTAGTGTGTTTGGAATAGGAGGTATAGCTTCAACTTTACTTCTATGGCCGCTTGGGGCCATCCCATATTTTTTGTAGCCCTTTGGGCAATATCTCTCAAATATTAACTATGATCTTAACTCAATATTTGAATCACTCTAAGAATAACTTGATCACAAAGTTTCACAGCATATTTCAACTTCAATAGCCTTAATTGTTCTGAATGTCTCAACCCTGTTTGTTAGTATACTAATCAATAATTAACTAGCAATATTAACCTATACTCCTCAGCATAGTGTGCATTAGTGTAGTACATGTGAGGTACAATGCTTTCAATCAAAGAAATTCATAATAAGTGGTGACAATGTTCTGTTCTATGCTAAAATGACCATGGAAAGACCATCATCATTAATTTTCTCACAATCTTTTAAATCCATGTTCGTGGAGTTTCCTCAGATTCTTGGATCAGATATAGGTATTCAAAATATCAAGTTTTCAGTCATATGCCCATTTTCCATAGTTTACGCTCTAATCCCAAGTCATGTTCACAATATTAAATCAGTTCGAAGGTTTGAAGTCATGTGCATATTTGTCAGATCAACATCACAACGAAAATAGCAGAGAAAATCCAAAAATTAAGGGTTGTATTTGAACATAGATGTGATTTTACTCTATTTATCTTTGAATCATGTTGACCTGATTCCAACGTTGTCCTCATGCTGATCAGATCCCATGAACAGCTCAACGACAGAAAAATTCCTTTGACTTCTTAAGCATTGTTCCCTATCATCCTCCTTCCCTTTCTCCTTTCTTTCATGAACTCTTCTCTCTTTTGTTTTGGGTCTTATCTAACCCCGCTCGTACCACCAACTCTACCCCTATCCTTTTCAAAACCCCTTCTACAACCCATCTCTATCACAGATTCCTCCAAGCCATAGCGAGCTCCATGGATCTTCCCTCACCTTCTCTATCAACCTTCCTCTATACCCAATCTCGTCACCGCATATAGATGAGGAGATCTACAATACCCCCAATTATAATAAACAATAATTAAATGTAAATGATTAATAAACTAAATATTGATTGGAATAATAATCAAAATCAGGGAACGAGGCTAGCACCATTGAGTCCGTTGTAATTTTCTAATCAAATTGGACACTTGATTTGCTAAAATAAGAGTTAAAACGAATTAGTTATGTGTAAAAGAAGATCTCAGACAATTAAATAAATAAACAGGTAAACCAACGGTCACTGGCCGACCCAGTCTAACTGGGTCGGCCCGTGTGTCATCCCATGGGTCGACACATGTAGTGGGTGGGTCGAACCAGCTGAGGAAAGCTGTGTGCCTTGTCTAGTATACAAGCAAAGAATGATAATTATTTTACACCATTTGTTCTTCTAATTTGGCATTGTTTTATTAGTTGTTTTAAACCATGGGCTGGCATGGCGCTTTCTTATTTGTCCGATGATATGACTGGACCAAATCTAATCTTAGATTTGAACGACTAAGGGCATCCAGTAAACCCAATAAATAGACAAGCAAAGCCTCTCTCATTTCTTCACAACCATTCTCTCTTCTTTCCTTTTCTTATACCCCAGGATTATCCTCAAAATTAGGAAAGGCCATATAAATAAATTTTTAAGGGGTGAAGAAGTTTTTAAGTTTTTAATATTAATTTCTATAAACACTTCTGGAGGTGGAGGTTTTGCTTGATTTTAGAAGCAGGCCATGGAGGAAGCTTTGTTCATTTGATCTGTGAGTGTTACGTAAATTTTTGAGTAGTTATTTACGTAGGAATATTTAGACAGTTAAGTAGTTTTAATTTGTAAGTTTTATGTTTACAGTACTTATATGTTTAGTTTTTCTTTAAGTTATTGTAATTTATTTACTATATATGCCTATTTCTTTCTAGTTGTTTATTACTTATAGGTAATTCCCTTTCTTCTTATCCTCTTCTTTCTTATAGTTTATTACAGTTACGTTTATGCCTATTTTATTTGCTTTCGCTAATTTTGAGTCTAGGCCTTTGTAACACCCCGTAATTTTATGACACATTAAAATGATAAACTAAGTAATACTTAATTAAATATTGAAAAATAAGTAAAATGGACTATGCCATTGCGTTCGTCTCAGAATTCTGCTTAAGACAGACTCTGAGTTTGCGTAAAATGGACACCGTTTATAGAAGTTATTAAGGTTTGATGTTTGTGTACACATAAGAGAATTATATAAATACAAAACCAGTCAAAACAATTCAAAATATTTCGAAATTAGAGGTGGGAAGACCAGGGGGAATCGATCCGTTAGGAGTTGACCCCACCCTAGGGTTGTCAACTCATGGGTCGACACCACAACAGGGGTGTTGACCCCCATGTCGACACCCCCCAGATCCAAACTAGATGTATCCTTGCGTATGTGGACTTGTTTTCTGACCAGATTCGTGAACCCTAGGCTATACAAAGGACCTTAATCCCATAGTTTTTATTCATCTAAATCAATGGCCACAACGAGGTGCTGCCCAAACTCAGTTTGATCTAGCCTATTCTTCTTCAACAACAAGTTATTCATTTTCAAGAGATCTGTGCTCCTATATCCGCAATCAAATCTTCTGTTCTTTAGATCCAATCACAGTGAGTCTATGTTAATTTTAGATATAAACACGTGAAATGTAATCTTGACATGCCTTTAAGTGTGGATCTAAGCCTGTGCCTACTAGTAATCTGAAACCGTACAAGATCTGTTGTTAATTGTATATCTAATTCACTGTTTAGATTTCATCATTGCATGTTTATGATATCCCTATACTGTTAGATTGCCTAATCGTGTCACCGTATGATTATTATGTTGGGTTGCCTAATCATGTCAATATGCCTATTCTGTTAGTATGACCAATTCTATCATCATATGCTAGTTTTTATTTGCCATGCCTATTCTTGTTCTATTCTTCCCTTTTCCCTTTTTGTTTTTATAACCAGGCTACCTTCAAACCTAGGCATATCGCCGAAATACGCGAACGCATGAAATTGGGAACGATTAATTTGGGGCATAATTCATATTGTAAAACATGATTGAGAATTTGGGCATAATTTGTACCTTGAGCTAAAACTTGGGATTCGGGGCATAATCTATATCTTGATCTAAATCGGGGCATAACTTGTATTGGGATTTTTGGGTGCATAATCTATATCTTGATCTAAATCGGGGAATAACTTGTATTGGGATTTTTGGTGGCATAATCTATACAATGATCTAAAGCTATAAATTGGGCATAACCCATATTATGAATCCTCATTAGGGATTTCTCTGAGGGCGTAACCTATACTATACAATTTGACCAAAACTTGGGGCAAATGCTATATTGTGTATTATGACCGTAATTTAGGGTATAAAAATTGGCAGGATTTATTTAAGATTTAGCAGAACACTATAATAAAACTGTGAGTAACCTGCTGTAACTGGCGGAAATGTTTACTCTGTAAATGACAAATCTGCTGAAATTTGTTGAAAATGAATACTGTAATTGAAAAACCTACGATGAACATGAATAATTTTTTGAGAAGGAATATGCCTAGATTTACAATAATTAGAAACTGCAACTACACTTAGACACGAGGTTAAATTACACTTGTGGTAGAAGACTACCAGGAACCGCCCGGCATATCCAGCATCCACAAGTGGTGAATCTAATGTGAGGGGTCTAAGTGCATAAACACGTAACGTGATAATACACAAAGTCAAATCTGACTTGTGGAAGAAGTCTGCCAGGACCCAATCGACATATCCAGCATCCATAAGTTGTAGACTTAATGTTAGAGGTCTAGTGCATAAACATATATAGGAATATATGTGTAACGCCCGCTTTTTGACTACTTTTGTAGTACAATTATTTTTGATTTATTTTAATAATTGATTTAAATCATAAATATTTAGAAAAAATTCCATGTATGTATATATTTTTAATGATTTAAAATTCTTTGACCAATGTATACATGTATATATCACTAGATAAATAATATTTGGAAATTTGTTTTACCCCTTGTATATATAAAACAAGATTGGAAATTATAAAATATTAGTATAATTATTAGTCAAAAAACTTATATGAATATTTTACTTGTTATATTTAAATATACACAAGTAAGTGTTATTTTTATATTGCATTTATATTGTAACTTGTTTTGAATACATATAAAATTGGTTTAAAATTTATCGTTTTATACACTGATTGCTATTTGAAATCAATTATGTACATAGCCGAATATCATACATTGCCTTAGAAATTTAGTTAAAAATATTCAATATATTTAGTACATAGGAAATTTAATAAATTGGTTGTTTAGAAATGAAGTTTGATTATTTGTGCACATGGTTGTACACTATGATGAGCTGCACACATAGCTTAACCTTAGCACATGGCTTGAACCCTGTACACACATAGATACACATCAATTAAATACTAAAAGCACCTAGCTGACCATGACTTAATAGCCTGGAAGAACTAATGAAATTAATCGAGTAATGTGCATTTCCAATAAGATGTAGACAACTTGATTTAGCACATGGTTGTACACCAATTCAGTGACTAAACACCCTAAAATGCTGCAACCAAACAAGACTACCCAACAACCTAGTTGAAAATCCATTTTAGTACCTTCCTTCACACCAAATATGAAGCTACACCATCTATACATAGGATTGTACTATTGCTGTAGACTGCAATACAATACTTTGAAGCCAAGCATGCATTTTTAAACACTCTTAATGTGACCATACATATAGTATAAGCGCCTACTACTAAATAGCTTAGAATTGCTTACAAGATAAGGATTGTATACTTAAAAACAATTGGGGCCGTGCACTTCAGATTTTGCTTGAAGATAAAAGTGAAAGTGACCAAACAATGCCATTTTCAATCAACTAATGACAGCCACGAACTTCCCCTATAAAGCCTATCCTAACTACGTTATATTCTATTATATGTGCACCCTATATATACCATGTATACCATCTCAACCATCACACACACTTACACTAAATCACTTACTAACTAGAGACAAGAACCTGAGAACTCATGGTAGAAAAACGAAGAAAGAAAAGCAGTAAATATAGGATATACTGTGAGTAAATTGCAGCCATTATTTTCTAAGTATTATGCAGCATGTTTATATAAATATATGATTTGATTGCGTATATATATATCCTATTGAAAATCTGGGATGAAACTAGAAAACTAGAAATCAGTGATCAACTTGGTTGTCTGGTGTGACGACTGCCCACAACCCCTCCACTAAATAAAAGGAAAAGTGCACTGAAAGGTGTGCCAGGCAGCTATGGACGATAATCAAGGTATGATATCACGAGCGATACCTGTCGTAAATCTCACAGCGTAAGGATAAAGTATAATAGAACATATACAATAGGTAATATTAGTGAAGCATATTTGAGTACGAATCTCAAATTTCCAAAACAAATAAGAAGAATCCATACACCAGGTTTGCAATATATGTCTGTACAAATTTGCCTCATTAAAGCACTCAGAGTAGAATAACTAACAGCGAAAACACCAAATACTATATAGTAAGAGAGATAGTATGCCAGCCTCCTGCTCGTCTACGAACTGCTACATCGTCATTACTAAGGTATCACCTGTCACCTACCACCTAGTCTGCCTACCCAAAAATGGATGAACAACCCAAGGTAATAAGAGGAAAACATAAAACCTTGAGTCAGACAATAGTCTTAGTGAGCAATAAAATAGCTAACAAACTTTATTAGTAAAGTATATGCGGGTAGATAGATAACAAACCAATCTACCAAACACCAGAGACGAACTCAACTCCCATCTTCCCCTACATCGGACAGTGATAGCCTTTACAATCCGTAACATCCAAGGTAACAACAATTCATCCATGGCAATCAGAACAACCATCGATAACAAAAATAGCATCCAAATTACTTAATTCTTACGTAGAAAATCCTAATCGAGTTTAACATCCCTCAAGCACTCTCCCTAGAGGCCTAAACCAATATCAGTCAAACACTCAAGGAACATCTCCCTCGACTTTGAATAATCCACGTGAGATGGTACAAACAGAACAACCAGTCATCCATGACTAACTCCGGCTATCACCGCCAATCTTGCTTTGAAACCATCGTAATCGTATGACTGGCCCATACTGCCATCCGTCTAGGGCTAATGGTAATCCCGATCCTTGAAAAATCCCATACGTATTTACATTGATACGTACCTAGAAAGATACCCAGGGCACTCGACCTATATTCAGTCTTTTAGATGCCCCTATTATACACCTGTTTTGGGTCCGCTAGAAATTACGACACGATAATCCTTTGGCCTTCACATCTTTAGTCATTTCACTTGCGACTATCGATAAGCTCAGAACACTATAGAGCAACCATTACTTCACACGAGCTTAATACATCCTTGAGTCATTCTTTCACATGAACTCAATACATCCTTGAGACATTTCCACATTCGTTGTATACAACAAACAACGAACAAATCACATCACTTCGAACATCCTCATCTGGACTCTCGTCGAAGCCACCATCAAACCAAACAACTTCAATATAAGGTTCAATATAGTCTATAGCATTATAACCCCAGTCAAGACACGTTTGAGTTGTCATACTATTCGTTGTTCTACACCGATCATCGAACACATTCAGCTTCCTACTTGAATTTACTTCGAAGTCACACCATCACTGAGCTAAATTACACCATGCGCTATGGCTAAGGTTCAGGGTGTTGCCCCCGAATTTTTTTCCAGACCTTTGTTCAAATCGAAGTTGTAACACCCCGCAATTTTAACAACACAAAAGAGGACAAATTAAATAATAATTAGTTTAATATTTAGAATTAAGGGAAATGGACTACGCCATTGTGTCTGTCTCAAAATTCTGGTCAAGATAGACATTTGATTTGCGTAAAACAGACACTGTACGAAGAAGTTATGAAGGTTTGAAGTTTGTATACATGCAAGAGTATTATATATATAATTAGTTTAGAAAATCGGAAATACGTTCAAAATAAAAATTTCAGAAAGCGAAAAAATTCCCACCCGAGAGGTGTCGACCCATGGGTCGACCGCATAAGGGAAGGGGGTCGACCCCTCTAGGGAAGACATGGTAGTTAAGCTTTGGGGGCTGGCGGCTATAAATATGGCTCCATTTCTCTTGTTTTCTACACTGAAAATTAATGGAGGCCTAGATATTGTCGGTGCCCAGACTAAATCGAACCTTTTCCTTCTTCTGCAATCAAGTTATCCAAGTGTAGATCTGTGATTCAACCTCTGCTATTCTTCTTCTATCTTTCTAGATCCAAACACTATGAGTTTAAGTTACTTTTAGATTTAAATAATTAGAAAGTAAAACATGATAGACTGTAATTTGGATCTATACCTATGATACTTGAATCATATCAGATTTGCAACAACTTGTGAAACTATGATATACTGACATAACTATGACTTGAACCTTAACCTTCATCATGCCAGATCTACCTTTGATTTTAGATCTAATTCTGCCTATTATGACATCCCTATTATGTTAGAATCAGTTCTATTATCTCACGTTCAACAGATCTGTTCTTGCATGCCCATCTTATAAATATGCCACGATATGTTTATGTCAATTTTGTTAGTATAATCATTTATGTCATCTTCCCTTCATCTTTTCTCTTTTTTATATAGCTTGGCTACTTTCAAGCCTAGGCATGCCGCTGAAATATGAGAATGCGTTAAACGGGGAATGAGGGGGAAAACGTTGAAATTTGTAAATGAGGGAATTTGGCATAACTTGAATAATGTTTATGAATATGAATTTAGGGCATATAGTTCCTTATGAACATAACTTGGGGAATAGGGCATGAAAACCAATAACGACATAAGTAAAATTGGCTAATAATGAAATGCCTAGGATTATAGTAATTAGAAACTGTAACTGCTCCTAGACACGAGGTTAGATTACACTTGTGGTGGAAGTCTGCCTGGAACAACCTGGCATATCCAGCGACCATAAGTGGTGAATCTAATGTGAGGGATCTAGATACACAAATACAAGACATGTTAAGACATGAGGTTAAGCCCGACTTATGGAAGAAGTCTGCCCGGAACCGACCGGAATATCCAGCATCCACTAGTGGTTGGCTTAACGTGAGGGGTCTAGCACATTATAACCATAAATGGATATGGTAATGAATTGGAATACTCAACCTAGTTGAATCCATAGGGATTGTATGAACATGAACCTGATTAGGAGTTAAGTATACTTGGTTGAAACAGTGGGATGGTTAAGTATATCTGGGTAAGGTGTGTAATATTTATAAATAGGCCCACAAACTTAGTCGGTTGGGGTTATGTAATTAAAGACACCGTTAGGTAAGCATAACCTGTAGAAATGACGAGGTTATGTCATTAAAGACACCAATAGGTATACATAACCTATGGAAATACTAGTGGGGATACAAGACAAGAGGGAGAGCTTGTATAATTTTGTGTGGAGGGCCCGTTTCAGTCAGTAACCCATAAAACAATATCAGACAAGTACTCCGCCCTAGGTTGGAGTTGGGACATGCTTACTAGGCTGATTGTAAGAGATCCAAATGTCGAGGACGGTGTGGGTGGCGCAAATCAACCGGGACATGTGTGTGCATGTCCGAGCAGAGGGGGATACGACGACCGTGACACCAGTAGATACGGTTGTGCACGTCAATGAAGGATTGCCACATTAGGAAATGATACCTCCTACCGTGGGGCCGACACATGGTATTTACAAAGTATAGAGCCGATCGATTAGGGTAGTAGTTAGGGTACATCTAGACGTATGCCTAAGTCTACCATCACATAATTGTTGGGATATCTCATTCTGGTTATACTAGTATCGGTGCAGAGAATCAGAGCAATCTTTAGAGAAGCGTATACACTCTATCATGTTTACCTTGTCATATCTGCCTTTTGTGATATTACCTTTCTTATCCACTTTATATGCCTGTCACGATACTTTTACATATTTACTTGCTAAAAGTAACTGGACTCGCCAGACTTTATGTCTGACCCTTTTTATTTCCTTTTCTTTCTTTCATTTCCCCTAGGTTCTCAGGGAGGGAATATTGAAGCTTGACCAGAATTTCTGCTATCATTTGCTGGAGTTGCTTAGATGTATTGCTCAATCTCCTATCTTTTCTACTATGGCTATGCTTTTATTTGGGGATTTTGCTTCTTTTATTTTCATACTCTGATGTTTTAAGTACAAGATAGAAGTTTTATGATGTACTGGTTTTTATGTAATTCAGACATATGATGTTTTGAACCATGATGCATTATGATTAATAAAAGTTTTTAATTTCGCTACTATTTTATATTTGTCTTGTAATATTTTTGTTTACCTATAATGCCTCATGAAACTTAATGCATTCTCTTAATGAGTGACATTAATGGACGTGGGGTGCCACACTTGGTATCAGAGCCAGGTTACTAGATTAGACAAAAGTTTTTGAAAATTATTTTCAAGAAGGTTTTAAAAGAAAGCATTTTCAAAAGAAAATTCTATTTTGAAAAACATTTTTCCCAAAGCCATATGTACTATCTTTCGATCTTTTATCTGAATCTCTATCCTTTTTTAAGCAAGTCTGGGGAGCTTAACATTCCAGAGGGCGTTACGATACCAGGCTGGTTCCGTAGGTATCTATAGGCCATGGCGCCTGACGATGGTCAAGGTGACGTTCCTCTCCCAGTTGCACCCGTCGTTCCTCTTCCTCCGTGTGCAGACAACTTCTCTAAGATATGCAAATATTTCTGTGCTATGGGAGGAAGGCCATTCCATATAGAACTGAGACATTCATAGAGGCAAGGAAATGGGTCAAGGAGACAGAGGACTTGTTTGGAATCTTCGATGTAGACGTCCGTAGGAAGATTCAGCTAGTCGCTTGGCTACTAACAGGTGAAGCTTCGTTCTTGTGGGAAGTAACCCAAGCGGGGCATCCGGTGGAGACATGGGATGATTTTAGACAGAGGTTTGAAATTAAGTTTCTTTCTCAAGCTGAGAAAAGCATGTAAATAGAGAGGTTTTTGGCGCTCATACAAGGAAATATGACCGCTAAAGAATATGTGAACAAATTCAACTAGGTAGCAAGGTTGGATTGGAACTGGTAGATACTCCGCATAAGAAAGCTTTGCGGTTTTCTAAAGGGCTAAATGAACCCCTTCATGGGTTAGCTATGTCCCATATTCCAAAGGGAGCAACTTTTAAAAGGCTTGTTGACATGGCCTTGATGAATGAGGAAGACAAAGGGGAAAAGAATGAAGTTAAGGCTGAGGAAATAACGCAAAACAAGAAAGTATTGCCCAAGAAAGGAAAACAACAACAAAAACAACAGAAGAAGAAGGGCGGAAAGAATGACAAGGCTAAGGATAGGAGGAAGTGCCATAGTTGTGGACGAGAGGGTCACTTGGTGAAGGACTGTAAAAGAAGGAAGAATTCTTGCTTACATTGTGGAGAGGTCAGACACTAGTGCCAGAAGAAATAGGGACAAGGTCAAAAGACTGGAGCTTCTGGAGGGTAGGTGCATGCTCTTGCGACCAGTGCTCCGGTTAGTGGTAGGAAAATTCCCGTGGAAGGTTTGATTTCTCTTCCCAATCATCCTGTTAGAACTCTTTTCGATTCTAGCGCTTCAGATTCATTTATGTCTAGTTTTGTGATTGATTCTCTGCACCTAAATACTAGTATGGTAGTGGATCCCGTAGTTGTCTCAAACCCCATTGGTAGTTAGGCTCATTTGTCCATGATTTGTCGGGGTTTGATAATATATGTGTTAGGCATCGAGTTTGAGTGCAACACGTATGTGCTCGGTTTTATGGGCTATGGTTTGATTCTAGGGATGGATTGGCTAACCATGTATGGTGCCATTCTAGATTGTGAGAAGAGGGTTGTTAGACTTTTTACTTGCCAAGGGAGGACTCTCGAGATTTCTTGTGACCCGCAAGGGTCTGTTATGCTTAGTTTTCTAAAGTCTCTTGATGCATCTATCGATGATCAACAATCTGTTTCAGTAGTCCAAAATTATCCTGATGTTTTTGATGAGGTATGGGACTTACCTCCGATGCGCGAGATCGATTTTCGTATATATTTGGTGGACAATGCAAAGCCAGTTGCATTACCCATGCGCCACATGGCTCCAAGGGAAAGGAGGGAGCTAAGCAAGTAAATAGGGGAGCTACTTGAGAAAGGGTTTATTAGCCGAAGCATATCTGAATGGGGTGCTCCAGTCGTATTCGCGACTAAGGCGGATGGTTCGCTTCGCTTGTGTGTGGACTATAGAGAGTTGAAAAAACTCACTAAGAAGAACAGGCACCCACTTCCGATGATAGATGACTTGTTTGACCAGCTTGTTGTGCCTCGGTATTCTTTCAATTAGACTTGGCTAGGGGGTTCCATCAGTTGAGGGTGGCTGAGGACAGTATAGATAAGACCGCCTTTAGGACTCCAGATGGTTTCTTTGAATGGCTAGTTATGCCTTTTGGGTTGACGAATGCACCTGCCTATTTTGTTGATCTGATGAGTAGGGTGTTTCGGGAGTTCCTAAATAAATTTGTCATGGTCTTTGTTGATGATATCTTGATCTTCGCAAAGAGCAAAGAAGTGCATGCCCAACATTTGAGAGAAGTTTTGAAAACTCTCTGTGCACATCAGCTTAAGGCAAAGTTATCCAAATGCCATTTTTGGAGAGAAGAGGTGATATTTTTAGGGCATGTGGTTTCCAAAGATTGGATAGCAGTAGATCCCGCAAAAGTAGTTGCAATTCAAGATTTGCAATTTCCGAAGAATGCAACGGAGGTGAGAAGCTTTCTTGGATTAGCAGGTTATTATAGGAAGTTCATTAAGGACTTCGCAAAGATATCAGCCCCACTAACCAAGCTGATGAAGAAGAATTTTGTGTTTTCATGGGATATAGATTGTGATGTTGCTTTCCAACGATTGAAGAGGGCTCTGACAACAGCCCCAGTCTTGACCTTGCCTGATGGGAATAAAGTGTTATAGTTTATACCGATGCATGTGGTATAGGGCTTGGTGCGGTTTTGATGCAAGAAGAAAAGGTAGTGTGTTATGGGGGTAGACAGCTAAGGGTTCATGAGAAGAACTACCCTACCTGTGACGGCCCACCCCGCACCAGACGAAATTTCCTCCGAAAGTGCGCTGTACACATACCCGACTAGCACGGAACGGTTTCCAAAGAAAGGAAAGAAGAGAATGAACTAATTGGAAACCCTATAGAATGTCTCACAGTGCATGGAACAAAATATAATAATAATGTACTTGACATAAAACAGGTGAGACAGTGCATAAGCTGATAACTAAAACCAACATCAACATCATCATCAGAGTAGCGGAAATCCAAATACAGCTTATTACAACTTTCCAAATTAATGTCTCTAAACAAAAGAAAGAAAGGTACACCACTAATGCCCAAAGTAGTGACCACAACAACACAGGGAGAATGTGTGTGTATATATATATATATATATATATATATCACATGGAAGCTACTCGTGCATACCACTAATGCCCAAAGTAGCTACTCGTGCATACCACCTAACCTGTCTCTAGTCTGCTCGAGAGAGCACCCAGAGTAATAAGAAGAGACATAAAACTCTGGGTCAGACAAAAATTCTGGTATGAGCGATAAGCAGCTAAACAGAACAATAACAAGTATACTAAACCATACCTAAACCTGGACCTGCAACCAAAGAGTTAGCACTACATACCGTACAATACTCTAAGGTGCCACTGAATAAATGGTGTAAAGATAACGGGGGTGGGGGTGTGCATGTCATAATGATGGCAAACAAATCAAACATAGCAACCATCCTCACATCTCTCACTCAATGCATAAAGCATACGATATCTACCGCCTCGATCACTAGACCCATCGAAGTAGTGACGGAGTTCAACTTGTACAACTATTGCTACTACCAAGCTTTCCACATGGAGACATGACCAAACCTTTATAAATGACCACACTTCATTGGTCTATAGCTCTTTAGTCATACCTAGGCCACTGTGGCCCTGAACCCATTCACGTACCCCCTACACATAGTGATCCAAAGTCACAGACATTGACAACCCCTTAGCACACGTCCCGTAGCAAAGCCCAACTCATGAAGTCAACTCATTGGTTCCCAACTGGATCATGAGTACAAACTTCTCCTTTGGACTACCTTTGCATCTCGGGTTATTGGTCTTCTTTACCAGATCGGTTCGGCTTCCCCTTCTCTTCACTCTGGATCGTGCTGTCCAAGGTCATTCAGTTCGGATCCACTCCCCCATCTCGTAACGGTTCGGATCGGCTGTGGTCATCACATCGGGTCGGATCAAACTCCTCAACTCCCTCCATGGTGTGTCGGTTTGGATCGGGTGACGTGGTTCAGATCGTGGGAGGGGTTCGGGTAGCACACCGGGTCGGGTCGGAGCACTGGCTTCACTTTAATCTTTTCCCCCACTTTGGATCAGCCTCCATCTCCACAAACGGATCAGGTCGGGGAGCTAGAGGCGGATCGTGGGGAAGGGTTTTACACGGTTCAGGTCTTCCTAACCGATCCGATCTGGTTCGGGTGTCTTCTTGCACTTTGTCCAGCAAGCTGTTTACGCCATTCGACAACGTTTTCGACCAATCTAACACATCTAGACAATCACAAATCGTACCATACAGTCATAGGAACATGTACAATCAACCACAAACATCAAAAAAAGAACATGACAAGGTTAAACGGATCAAACATAGCCAAAACCCCATATTTTCCCATAAGCATGTTTAGGCAAAACTAATGATAGGATTAACAAAACTTAACCAAACCAAACCAAATTTCTAACAGAGGCCTAAAACAATATTTCGGAATTTATGAATATTTTTCCAGAATTAATTCGTGTATAAATTCGCTAATCAACACTAATTACCCTTAATTAACCATAATTAGTGCAAAACTATGTAAATCACTTACCTTAGCCACAAATAAAACCTTTAGCACTGAAACTCTACTATTTGGGCGTGAATACCAATGCAACACAGTAGCCCTACCTCGATTCTTGTGCTAATCCGCCTTGATTTGATGTTGCTAAGCTTAATCCTTGATTAGAAAGTGATTTGGAGGTGTTTTAGAGGTTGGAGGCCGTTGTTAGGGCTTCTAAGAGGTAAGTGGCGGCTAGAAAATTGAAATAGAATGAAAACCTAACTCATTTCAGCCTCCCCATAACCCTAATCCCGAAAAGGGTTATGGACCCATTCACTAATCACCCTATTCGGCCCGGTTAAGCTGTTTTTCACCTTTCAAGCCTTATTTCAGCCATATCTCCTAAACAGTAAGTCCGTTTTTCACATGTGACCACTCTACGGAAAGGAAAACCATCATCCGAAGCCAATGGAAGTGGTTTCAGGTCAAAACTCAAAAGTTAGGCCCAAAAAAAGATCAGTTAGGGGCAAAACGGTTATTTAAATATCGGGAATAATCATGAACATGGGAAATGACCCAATAGTCGTCTCCCAAAGTTACATGACTATACGACTTCGTATGTGAAAGAAATAAATATTCTACGATCCTGCGATGCGTAGAATGCGGGTCGTTACACTCTCCCCCTTAAGAAATTTGGTCCCCGAAATTCCTTAACCTAAAACACACAAAGGATCCCGCATGCCTACCAGCCATATACAACAATCAATCATGCTAAACAGACTAAACCAACCTATCCTAGCATGCAGAAAGACTAAGTTGAAATTGTAATCTTACCAGGCGAAGAGTTCTGGATACGTCTTCCTAATGCTCTCCTCTGTCACCCAAGTAAAGTCACTCTCATCCTCACCCCACTGAACTTTGACCAGATTCACCGCTTTCCTTCGAAGTTGCTTCGTATCGTTCCCAACAATACGCATAGGCTTGCAATTCCCAACTGCCTTGGGTTCAACTTCGATATCATCCAACTGATCAGGTGAAATAGTCACATCTGGGTCGTGCACGAACTTCTTTAACTGGGAAACATGAAATACGTTGTGAACTCCTGCCATCTTCTCTGGTAATTCAACTTTGTACGCCAAATTCCCAATTTGCTCAAGAACTGGGAATGGACCAACAAATCTTGGTGCTAACTTGCCTCTCCTGCCAAATCGTATCACGCTCTTCAACGGAGAAATCTTGACAAACACCAAGTCGCCAATGAAGAACTTTAATTCCCTTCTCCTCTATCAGCATAACTCTTCTGCCTATCTTGGGCAGCCTTCACTCGCTGTTGGATAACTTTAATCTTGTCCGAAGTTTCTCTTATCACATCTAGTCCAAGCACAAAATTCTCACCAGTTCTACTCAACATGACGGTGAGTTGCAGGGTCTTCCGTACAAAGATTCAAACGGAGCCATGCCAATACTGGATTGATAACTATTATTATATGCAAACTCTACTAGACGCAAATGGTCATCCCATGATCCACCAAAATCCAATATGCAAGCTCTCAAGAGATCTTCTAACACTCAATTCACCCTCTCTGTCTGTCTGTCGGTTTGAGGATGATAGGCGGTACTGAGATGTAGTTATGATCCTAACGCCTCTTGTAAGCTCCTCCAAAATCCACTAGTGAACAACGGATCTCGGTCACTCACAATTCCTTTGGGTATTCCATGAAATCTCACTACCCACTTTATATACAGTTCCGCTAACTTTGCTGCCATCCTGTTTGACTTCACGGGTATAAACCTTGCACTCTTAGTCAATCGGTCCACAATCACCCAAATGCTATCATGGCCCGATCTAGTCCTTGGTAACCCTTCAATGAAATCCATTGACACTTGTTCCCATTTCCATTCTAGAATTTCTAATGGTTGTAGCAAACCACTAGGCTTCTTTTTCTCAGCTTTAACTAGCTGGCAGTTCATGCATTTGGATATAAACTTCCCAATGTCTCTTTTCATCCCTTCCCAGTAGTAGGTCCGCTTCATGTCTTAGTACATCTTGTTACCACCGGGGTGTATAGTCAGTTTTGAGTGATGACATTCTCTAAGTACTTCTTCTCTCAATCCATTGACATTGGGTACAACTAGTCTTCCATTCTTTCTAAGCCATCCATCTCGATCAAGCCCATACTTGTTCCTATCTCCGTCGATTCACATCTTTAACTTTGAGATGATTTCCAATAGGTTAGGATCGTTCCTCTGACTGGAACTAATCCGCTCAATCAAAGTGGGTCTGATCATCAAACTTGCTGACATTTCTGGATCCAGTTCACACTTTTGTATGAAATCATAACCAGCGATGTACTCCAGTTGCTTCCATTCTAGAAACATAGCCCCTAAACTGGCATATCTTCTACTCAATTAATCAGCCACCGCATTGCCCTTTCCTGGTGTATATGCGATGTTGAAATCATAGGAAGCCAAGAATTCTAACCATCTTTACTGCCGAAGATTTAGATCTTTCTGAGAGAAGAGATACTTTAACGATTTATGATCGATAAACAACTCGAATATTTCTCCTGTTAGCCCACTTTGTGAACTGGGCAACACAAAGTCAAGATGTGAAATATTGAAGAGCTTGAAAAACACTGAAGCGGGTCGGAGCAGTATAGCGGTTCGGATCGGATAAAGTCTGCTGTTCGGATCGGTGAGCTATTGTTGTTGGAATTAGAGAGGCACGTCTGTTCGGATCGGAGAGCAACCTATTTCCAGCTGGAGCGGAGAGCAATAGATCTGAGCGGAGCGGAGTAAACACAGGAATTAGTCCTAAGTCAATCCGGGTCGGATCGGGTATTCCGATCCGAACCCCTTGTGCATACCCCTCCGACCCGAGCCCGTCTTCCACGTCATTCTCCGGCATGAGCGCCTGGTTATTCGGATCGGCTGTGACCAGTTCCTACCCTCAACGTCCACTACTCTGATGCGTTGTCAACATAGAAATTCATCCGAACTCGAGGCTGATGGGATGCATGACACGTGGCTCCGATCCGGATCAGGTTCTGAGCAAATTCTCACCTATAAATACCCCGTCTAGAGGCAAAGAAAAGGATCTTTTTTCTGGCACTTTGAGAGTTCAACTACCTTCATAACCCAAATTCCAGCACTCCCGGAAAATCCAAATCTTCTTTCATAATTTCTTTTTAGACAATTGAGTGATTGTAAGTGAGTTGTGAGAGAAATCAAGTGAATTTTTCATTGTACTTGCAACTAAATCAGTGAAAATAGTGAAAAACAAGTGGACGTAGGCATTTCTTCGCCGAACCACTATAAATCCTGTGTGTTCATTTTTATTTTTGATCTCATTTCATTTTGCTTTTAATCAATTTGGGTGTTAGAACCACTTTTTGGTCTAACATTTTGGCGCTTTCACTGAGAATTCATCTGAATTCTTTGTTTTTCGGGATTATCGTTCTACTTTTTGGACCGTTGAGTTCAAAGAAGTTAATCCTCAAGTTTCAACGCCCTTGGATATTTGTTGAAGTGATTGTTGAAGAATCATGGCCAAAGGAAAAGGCAAAGAAGTTCAATCTGGTCGAGGAAATGGAGCTGGCGAAGATCAGCAAAATGCGGTTGTAACAAGGTCTCGTGGGCAGAGTTCAACAGCAGGACGAACCGATGCAGGAAACCCGAACCGCCTTAAGGGGGAGAGCTCCGATCCGATCCGGGTAGGAAATTCTGAAGCAGTGCATTCCCCCAACCTGAACCGACCCGAGCGGCTTGCCATGTACCGATCCGACCAGGCTCCCCAGCTCCGAACCGACCCGATCTCCCATCTCTGATCCGACCCGACACTTGGTGATGTTGGAACCTCTACTCGAGTCCCTACGAATGCTCCAATTCCAGCCACCAGGGTCAGAGACCAGGTCAATCCATCTGCGCCCATTACTCAAGGAGATTTCTCGCGCTTACTTGACATGCTTGAGAGTACAAGGGAGGCTATGAAAGTCCACGAGCGCACTAATCTCATGATGCAGGAAAATATGAGGCTCATGAGTAGGGAGATTAGCGAACTCCGTCGACAGAGAACCCCATCACCGGTTCATCACACACCAGTGGATCAGTCTTCATCTTCCGAGGAAGAGCGGCACCATGAAAGAAGGCCGCTCGAACGACCTCAGAATGTGGAGCAGCTGACACTCGGATCTTTGGGGTCTCGCGAGGATATTGCACGAGCACTAGGAAACAATGACCCCACTCGGGGGCAAAGGCTCCAGTCCCCTCCTCCCGAGATCGACCGGGAGCGTAGGGAATGGAATAGAGCAGAAGCAGCTCGAAGAAGAAGGAGTCGAATAAGAAGGGCATCTCCTGAACAAGAGCCCCGAAGGAACCCGGATACTAGGGCTAGGGAACCTGAACGGCCCCTAACTAATGTTGATGTACAGGCAATGGTGCGCCAGATCATGTCCGAGAGCCGGAACTATACAAATGAAGATTATGGCATTGAGCGAAGCCATACTCCTTTCACCGATGATATCCTCGACTTCGAGTTTCCCCGGCGTTTTAACCTACCACAGATGGACAAGTACAACGGGAGAACTGATCCGGGACAGCATTTGATGCGATACTCGTGGCTCATGAATGCTGCTGCTGCCCCTGATGAAGTGAAGTGTAAAGCATTCCCGATCTACTTAGAAGATGTGGCGCTGTTCTGGTTTACACGACTTCCCCTTCGTTCGGTTTCGAATTACAGGGAACTGAGCGAACGTTTTATGAATCAGTTCCGACTCCATACCCGAAAGTCCAAAAGTGTTATTGAATTATCAAGAATTAAGCAGGCGCCAGGAGAGTCTTTCAGGTCGTATCTTGACCGTTTTAACTTAGCTGTGACTGAAGTTAGTGACCCTCATGAGCCCACCATTCTGATGGCATTAAAAGAAGGAGTCGATCCTGAATCCGAGTTCGGGGATTACCTTTCTGGGAAGACACCCTCCACAAGAGAGATATTCTATGAAAAAGCCGATATTTATTTAAGACGAGAGGAGGCCAGGGCAAACCGAAAGAGAAAGTCTGAAGCGGCTTCAAAAGAAAATGTGCAGAGTAGCGTCGCCGTGAAGCAGTCTGGGGAAAGTTCCGCAAAGGTTGAAGTAAATGTGGGTAACAAGGGTGGAAACAACAATGCTGGAAACGGGGGCAACAACAATAACCGTAATGCGAACGGTAACAGAAGAAATAGAAATAGGGGAAGTGATCCTAACAAAAGACCCCGATTCCAGACCTACAAGAATTATACACCATTGAACGACACCCTGGAGAATATTTACCTCGATACGTACAACGTTTTGCAATATAAAAGACCGCCACCTCGTGACTCAACAGAGAAAGAAATGGCGACTGGGAAGTTTTGTTTGTTTCATGAAACTCATGGGCATTCAACCAATGAATGTCGGCATTTGAGAGATGTGATTGAGAAGCTGCTGCGTGAAGGGAAGTTGGATGAATACAAGGTTGCCCCGAGGGACAGGGGGCAAGGAGAGCAGGCTCCAAAACAGATTCTACCTGCTCCCAAGCCTACAGCGCAGCAGAAAGGTAAAGGAATTGTTATCAACTCCATAGTGGGTGGACCTCACCCGACAATCCGTAGTTTCAGAACGATGGATCAATATGTAAATGCTGCCAAGCACATAGATGTGAATGAAGGTGATGATTTGGAATATATCACCCCCATAAAACAACAGAAGACCATGTTTGATGACGTGGTATTCCGCAGTAGAGATAATACTGGGATCCAATCACCCACTGATGATCCGTTGGTTATTACTACCACCATTGGGCCGGCCTTGGTTCATAAGGTATTAGTAGACAATGGAAGTTCTGTCAATATTTTATTTAAAAAGTCATTCGATCAGATGAAGCTTGAATCTGAAGATTTGAAGCCATGTGAAGGATGGATCAGAGGCTTCAACGGGGCGTCAACAGCTCCCATGGGATACATAGAATTGCCCGTGATCTTGGGGCAAGGAGAACGCCGAAGAGTGCGGATGCTTCAGTTCGTAGTATTGGACGTGGATTCGCCTTATAATGCATTTCCGGGGAGGCCTGCCCTTGCTGAGTTCAGAGCTTGTATCGCCCTTTGGTGTTTATTGCTTAAGTTCCCAACCGAAGCCGGAACTGGAGTAATGAGAGGGGATCTTGTTTCCGGACGGGCCTGCTATGTTGCCGAATTAAAGATGTTGATGAAAGGACTTAACGTCGAGAGTAAAGATGCCTCGTCTCCCTCAAAGGGGGGCTCGGCATAGCAATTAGAGAAATCGACCCCGAAGGAGTTGCCCAAAGGAACGCCTGAATACTTGGATCCCAGAAAAGACGAGGAACCAGAGGCTAGAAATGCAACTCCTAATGATGCGACAGTGGAAATTCCCATTGATGAAGCTGATCCAACAAGAGTTTTGAAGATTGGGTCTCAGTTGGATCCACGTCGGGCCAAAGAACTAACAGACTTTTTGAAGGCGAACTTGGACGTGTTTGCCTGGACCCACGCTGACATGTGTGGGATATCGCCATCCATCATAAGTCACACACTAAATGTAAACCCGAAACATCCGCCTGTGAAGCAAAAGAGACGTATGCTGGGCCCAGAGAGGTCGGCTGCTCTCAAAGAGGAAGTGGAGAAGCTGAAGCAGAACGGATTTATTCGAGATTCGACATATCCCGACTGGATATCGAATCCCGTCTTGGTAAAGAAGCCGAATGGAAAGTGGCGGACTTGCATTGATTTTTCAGATTTGAACAAAGCTTGCCCAAAAGACAGTTTCCCACTTCCCAGGACTGACCAGCTTGTAGATTCGACAGCAGGTCATGAACTTCTCTCTTTCATGGACGCATATTCCGGATATAATCAAATTCCTATGCACGTGCCAGATCAAGAGCATACGAGCTTCATTACGAATTTGGGGTTATATTGTTATGTTGTAATGCCATTTGGATTGAAAAACGCCGGAGCCACTTATCAACGCTTGGTGAACAGAATGTTTTATAATCAAATAGGGAAGACTATGGAAGTTTACGTGGATGATATGCTTGTCAAATCGAAACAGTCCTCTAGCCATACGCAAGACTTGGCGGAAATGTTTGGTATCCTGTGAAAGTATCGGATGAAGTTGAATCCTCTGAAATGATAATTTGGAGTGGCATCGGGAAAGTTCATAGGCTTCATTGTGAGCTCACGAGAAATTGAAATCAATCCTAGCCAGATAGCAGCGATTAGAAACATCGAAGAGCCGAGGAGAATTAAAGACGTCCAAAGTCTTGCAGGGAAAGTAGCTGCGCTGAGTAGATTCATTGGATTAAAAGAGGAAAGAAGAACTTCGAGTGGACTCCGGACTGTGTTGAGGCCTTTCGAAATTTATTGGAACTGCTAGAGAAACCGCCAATTTTGTCAAAGTCAGTGGATCATGAAGAATTGTTTGTTTACTTGGCAGTCTGGGCTCACGCCGTTAGCATAGCTCTGGTTCGAGAAGAAGACAAAGTACAAAGGCCAGTGTATTATGTAAGCAAGAAATTAGCAGCGGCAGAGCGCAACTACCCAAAGACTGAGAAGCTCGCTTACAGCCTCCTAATCGCATCCCGAAAACTTCGTCACTATTTCCAAGCTCATCCCATAACCATATACACAGACCAGCCCTAAGGCAGGTGTTGCAGAGACCCGAAGCATCGGGAAGGTTGATCAAATGGAATATAGAATTAAGTCAATTTGATTTTAATTTTCAACCACGAAAGTCGATCGGGGGCAAGCTCTGGCAGACTTTATTGCGGAGTTCACCATCCCAGAGGAGGAAGTAATCGATGACAGAGTGATTAAGTCCGAGGATGAGTTAAAGATAGATCCATGGAAGCTATACACAGATGGAGCCAAGAACGACCGAAGGTCCGTAGCTGGAATCGTCTTAGTCACTCCTGAAGGACGGTCGTTATATTACGCTCTACGATTAGAATTTTCGGCGACTAACAATGACTCTGAATATGAAGCCCTGATTGCCGGGCTGAAGCTTGCTAAAGACCTCGGAATAAAAATATTGGACATATTCTGTGACTCTAAAATCGTTGTTTGCCAAGTGCGAGAAGAGTTTGTGGCTCGGGGACCTCGACTTATTGCCTACCTCGGGAAAGTGAGAGAGCTATTGAGCAACTTGGAGCGGTACAATATAACACATATCCCAAGAACCGAAAACCAGAAGGCGGATAGGCTGGCAAAGCTGGCTAGCTCCGACAATCCAGAAGAGACTGAAATAATTCCAATTGAAACGTTGGACTCGCCAAGCTTTGAGTCGATGGAACTTGAGTTCGCTTTTGAAGCGGAACCGGAGAAGGAGTCGTGGATGACCCCAATTAAGAACTTCCTTAAGAATGGGACACTCCCGTCAAAGAAGAGTGAGAAAAGGGCTATAGTTCGCAAGGCTACCAGATATGTCACACAAGACGATATTCTTTATAGGCAAGGATTTTCTATGCCCCTGTTACGATGTATTGCACACGACGACATCAAACGTGTACTAAGAGAAGTGCACGAAGGTGAGTGTGGAGATCATACATGAGGTCAGACTTTAGCAAAAAAGATATTGCGATATGGATACTTCTGGCCCACAATTAATAAAGATGCGGCTGATTATTCACGACGCTGCGATAAGTGCCAGAGATTCGCCAAAATCACCAGAGCACCGTCGACCCAACTCAAATCAATGGTGAGTCCTTGGCCATTTGCCACATGGGGAATTGATACCATTGGAGTTCTACCAATTGCTAAAGGAGGAGCGAAATATGCAATAGTCGCTGTGGAATATTTTACGAAGTGGGTGGAGGCTGAGCCCTTGACCAAAATCACGGCAAGAAAGGTGATAAGTTTCATGGTTAGAAATATTATATGCCGGTTCGGGATCCCAAGGACCATTATAACTGACAACGGAACCCAGTTTGATGTACTGAATTCAGAAATTTCTGCCAGAAGTATAAGATCGACAAACGATACACTACAGTTGCTTATCCGCAGTCGAATGGGCAAGTTGAGGCAATAAACAAAGTAATAAAATCCATCCTCAAGAAACGGTTAGAGCACGCAAAGGCAAAATGGGTTGACGAATTGCCCCTAGCTTTGTGGGCATATCGGACAACATTTAAGACGGTTACTGGTCATACCCCTTTCTCTCTCTCCTTTGGCTCAAAAGCAGTAATTCCAGTTGAGCTGGAAGTTCCTTCCCACAGGGTGACGTATTATGACCCGATGACGAATCGGGCACAATTACTTGAGTCTCTTGATGAAGTCGAAGAAAAAAGGGACGAAGCAGATTTGCGTGCGGCAAGACATCGACGTCAGATGGCACGCTATTACGACCAAAAAGTTCGCCTCAGGAGTTTTGAACCAGGAGATTTGGTGCTAAAGAGAGTCTTTCCATCCCTTCCTCACCTCGGACCAAAGTGGGAAGGACCCTTTGTCATCCAACGGAAACTTGAAAAAGGAACCTTCAAGTTAACGACCGTAGATGGCGAAGAAGTCCCTAGAGCATGGAATGCCCAACACTTAATGCGATATTTGGATTAGAAATGTTGTACTCTTTGTTATTTTTCTTATGAACTCTGTAATAAGGCACGACTTGCCTTGGGAAAAATCTGACGATATGAATAAAGGACTATAAAGTGGATGTAGGCTACGGCTTAGCCGAACCACTATAAAAATATTGTGTGTTATTTACTTTTATGCATTATATATATAGATTCATCGATTATTCTGTTGTGATTATGGAATGCAGGATGATTCAAAACCAGAAAAGGTTGAAGACTGTTTAAACATAAGAAAAAGCACAACGACTATTTGTGCGACAAGACATAAAAGAATGAGAAAACGACATTCTTAACTCTGACTCTCCAGAGAGAGAGAGAGTATAAAAGCGTCTCCAACTGAGCGCTGAAAAAGAAATTCTTCCCCTAACTCTAACTCTCCAGAGAGAGAGAGAGAGTATAAAAGCGTCTCCGACTGAGCGCTGAGAAAGAGATCTTTCCTCGCTGAAAAACCGGGGAATGAATAGATTGCTGAGCTCGAACTCTAACTCTCCAGAGAGAGAGAGAGAGAGTATAAAAGGACGGGAAGACGACGTCCTCTGAGGCATGAAGGTGCACACAGACAAGGGACAACCTTAGTAAGAACTCTAACCTGGGTATAAGACAGGAGAGTATAAAAGAAATGCCAGAAAAAACGACAGGCACTGACAACACAGGAAATGCTATCCCGTCAGAAAATCGGGAGCATTCAGATTGTTTGATTAAGCATTAAATAATTTGTGAGAATTGACTGGGGGCATATATGTTTACGCATATTTCCTCTCTCCGTAGCTTCATTTCATAACTATAGTAAGACATGCATTTTTACATAAGTGCAGAACTACTGACAAACAGACATTGCAGAAAATGAATTATTTTTTATTTATTTACGAATGAATGAATTTGTACAGGAGAGTAGCTAAAAAAGAAGGTGCAAGAGCCGCTCTTGTAGCAGCAATTGTTGGTTCACCAAATGCTAAAACGACACAAGGCAATCCACTATTTAGATTTTGAGTGAGCCTTGGACTTCTTGGCGGCTTTCTCCGCATCCTTTGCTTCTTTCTCGGCCTCTGTCAAGATTCGTTTTGATTTCTTCTTTCCTGAAGATGCGGTGCTGGAACCGGTAGACTTCTTCCCAAAGGGCGGAGCGCTGGAATCAAGAGAAGATTTTTTAGCGAGTTCCTCTGTAATAGATCTAGTTGAGAGCTTAACAACTAACCTTGATCCCGCATCCACAACTGCGAGGGGCTTGAGGGCTTCAGGGTCTAGTTCTTCGGCTTTTAATTGCAAGCGTTTGTCTTGATCAGCTTTCATTGCAGCCAAAGTAACATCATCATCATTTTTTGACTCCCCGACTATTGCAACTTCCGGTTCCTCCTCATGACCTCCGTCACCGCCATCATCCTTTAAAGTTGCTATCATTTCTTCATCATGGGGAGTGGCGGCCTTAGTCGGCTCACTTCCTTCTCCCAAGTCTATAGGAGCAGCCTTGTCCTCCCCTCCTTTTGCCTTTTCTGTAGGCTCTGCCCCGGCGGTGGCTCCCTGAGTCACATCTGTCTTTTCGGATGGCTCAATACCTACAGAATGAGAAGCAACAGTTATCAACTCAGGCGAAAACAATGGGTTTTTCATCGATTGCTCAATCACGTGGCGAAAGGTAGAAATAGCCTTGACAAATTGAGGAGAAAAGGTAGGGATACCTTCCGAAGACTTCTCGGCAGGGGTAACTACTGCCTCTGATGCTGTTTTAGGAATAGGGGATAGCAGAGTTGTTCGGGGGATTCCCAGATTTTCAGGATCATACCCCTCTACTTTAGAAGTCGCAAGGGCAGTAGAAGAGGAACCATCTTCGAGCACATTCTTCTGTTTAGACTTCCGTCTCTCTTCTACCATGGCCTCAGCAATGAAGCTGCGCCCCTCAGCTAGGCGTTCCGTCTCATCATCCCTCAAGTATTTCTCCATTAGCTTATCTTTATCGATGGAATCGACCTTGAGCTCCTCTTTTTCCCACTCGACAATCTGATTCCATACTTGAACTAGAGTGGATGGATAATCCTCGATCCAAGAAATGTTTCGGCGACGGATGATATGTGCGAAGAATTCAATCATTAATTCGCCGAAACCCTGAATATCAGCCTTCGCCTCTGACAGTTGTTTGCGGGCTTCCTCCGCAGATTTGATAGCACACTCAACATTGCCCTCAGCCAGGGCAGCTCTGTTCTCTGCCTCCAACAGCTTTGAAGCCAAGTCAGCGTTCTTCTTTTCTAGTTTAGCATTCCTCTTTGCTAACTCGGCGTTTTTCCGTTCGAGGTCAGTATAAGCAAGGCGCGTCTTAGCAGCTTCTGACTTAGCCTCATCAGCTTGCTTTTTTAACTCAGAACGCTCTTGAGTGTGAGATTCAAGCAAGTCATGATAACGTTTTTGCATATCCTCAAATTGTTGTTTGAAGTTGGTAGCGTCCCTCTGAGCAATAGCAAGCTGGGCCTGTGTGTCCTCCAAATCTTTACCTAGATTCTTTAAGGCCTTAGCATCTTCTTCCGCGGTTTTTTGCATTGAGTCAGCATTCGTGATTAGAGTACGGATAATTCTGGAAAGATTGCGTGAATATTTAAACATCTCAGAATACTGTTTTTCAACCGCGTCTATCTTTGCTTTGGCCTCATCTTCCCACTTAGAAGAAATAGGTTCAAGGGCAGGTAAAAAAGTCAAAGTCTCGAAGTAGTGTTCGGGAAATTGCTCCTCCAAATACGCCCGCTTTAGTGCAGTTTCCGCATCTAGTGGGGGAGGAGCGGGGATCGTCAATTCAGTGACCCTGTGTGTGGAGGATTCAGTAGTTTCTTTGTCTGTCCTAGGTCGTTTAGTAGCAGGGACCTTGCGCTTACTTCGAGACTCAGTATCTTTTGGAGGACTTCTCTCTCTGCTGCGCTTTTCGTGGGAAGAGGTGGAGTCTTTCGATTGTGGCCTGTCCTCTTCCCTACGGCTTTGATAACCTTTGTACTTCTCTTGATCCGACCGAACGGGAGAGCGAGAACGTGAGGGTTGAGAACGGTAGGGATCATAAGGCCTTCTCTCCTCCCTACCGCGATCATCACGGCGATCATACTCGATATCCTGAGGTGGATTAGACATGCTGCGACGAAGCTTCCTGATATCATAGTAGGATCGAGACATCATGCCTGCACAATAAGACAAACGAAATTCAGAATCAATGGATTCACGGAGAAAGAGGTGTAATGAATGCTAATGCTATTGTATAAAGTGTGTCCTAAGTGGTGTGTTTTCCCCCAACTAACCCGAGTCTGAAGCTAGACTAGTACGGGCAGGCTCTTTGGCCTTAGCAGGAGTGGTCTCTTCAGAAGAGGTGAAGACTAAAGTATCCTTCCTAAAATCCTCTGAAGTATATATAGTTTCAGGTAAGGGGAGATCCCCCAAACCCTGAAATATCGGGTCATCAGTACTAGGGACATCTCCCTCGGAAGCGTTAAGTGGCGACTCTTGGGAGGATGTTGACTTTTCCAGAGAAGTAGCTTCCTCGGGGGCAGTATATCCTTCACGATGCTTTTCGGCCAGGTTAGCCAATTCGTCATCCTGGGTAGAAGATGGAGAAGGTGAAGTTTGAAGAGGCACTGTAGGAACTCCCGAGCCTTCTCCTGTCTCTGGGACTACATCCACTGGAGGAATATATACGTATGGAGCCGTCCCATGACCAGTACTGCGAAAAACGG
Source organism: Allium sativum (assembly GCA_030737875.1). Lineage (NCBI taxonomy): Eukaryota > Viridiplantae > Streptophyta > Magnoliopsida > Asparagales > Amaryllidaceae > Allium > Allium sativum. Next base: position 181,482,248 of record CM060919.1, read on the forward strand.
ATAACAACCCATGAAAGTGAAGATATTCGTCCTTAAGGACTTCATCGATAGTCAAGAATTTCCGATCGCCATTAAGAAGTTGGTGCATCCGGTCAAAGAACACCTGATCTGATATTTGTTTTGGATTGTCGACTGCAAACAAAAAGGAAAACAAGTTAAGGTGATGACTCGAGTGTATAGAGCCCGGATTTAGAAAATCAGTGCTTTACGTGATTTTGTCCACCTCCTGGCACATCCCGGCTGTCGCTTCACATAGAACCATTCCAGTCTGGAATCTCCAGCTTTACTGCTGAATGGCGCCGAGATTATCTTCCTCTTAGGAACAGACTCAAAATAGCAGAAAGATGGAGTCTCTCGAGTTCGATGCTTGAAGTTATAGAAAAAATGAACGTCATCGAACGTGAGCTCTATGCCTAAGATCTCACGGTATGCTATGTACAAAGTGTGCAAGTAGGCATAAGAATTGGGATGTAGCTGCGTGGGGGCAATCCGCATTTGTCTTAGAAAGTCAACAATGAAGGGAGAAAATGGAGGGATAGCGCCGACCATACACATCAACCGAGTGACCGCCATATATCCTTCTGGAGGGTTGTGGGGACGGTCAGAGCTTGAAGGCACTAGAGTGTCCCTTTTCATTATCCCATATTTCAAACAAATTCGAGTAAGTCGGTCGTTATCAATTGTTGATTCAACAGAATCTTGGGGCGATTCCAATATGACAGCCGATTCAAACTCATCAGGAGCCCGGTCGTCGCCAACCCCTCCTTCTTCTTCAAACCCTAAAGAAACTTCATTCTCTGAAGACACTTCGTCACTTTTACGATTTCCGACGTCGTAGTCTGAACCCTCATTATCCCATTCTGGATCCGACGGAGAAGATATGTCCTCGAGAGTAATCTTGTTAGAGGTTTCCGGGGCTTCTTTCCTCTCAGCTAGTCTGGAAGAGCGTCTGGGTCTCATGGTCATAAAACTATTGAAGAAACAATAGCACAAATTAGAGCAAATTAGCCCGTATCCCCCCGTGCGTGTGTGCAAACTAAAGTGTAAACAGTGTATACGGAAAGTGCAAAGTAAATGTTTAAAAGTGTGACGAAAAAGTTTGGCAAGATATAAAGAGTTGAAGTAATTCTTGATGTCCAGTTACGTTCGCAAGGCACTATACTAACTGTCCATTAAATTGAAGATCATGCCAAAAGTTGATTGGGCCAGTTAGATGAGTTTTTATGCGTTAAGGTAGACTGTGCTTCGGTTCGGTTTGGGTCCATTCATTGGGATCGGATCGGGGGCGTGGCCTTAGGCTTGAATATCACATTGAAACTCAGAAATCAAAGGTGGATCGGATCGGAGGCAACGTCCCATAACGGTTCGGATCGGATCACGTAGTTATACTTCTCCTCCGTCATCTTGCGGTCCGACCCGATCCGGTTAGGTAAGCTCCTTTTCCCCTTCTTTAAATACTTACTCCGACCCGATCCGATCTCCTGGATTTCTTTTCTTTTTTCTTTCTTTACGTGCCCCGACCCGGTCCGATTTCCTGACCTCCCTTCCTCTTTCCCTCATTTTTTCAACTTCCATGTCCCTCCGAACCGAACCGATTCTCCATCATCTTCTTCTTCTCCTTCACCCTCTTTCTTTCCTAACCGACCCCTAGGCCAATTTCGTGCCAGTCACTCAAATCAAAACCAAGCAATTATATGTTGGTGCATTCAACTACGGATTCTCATCCCCTCCGTTCCAACCTCAAGATGGTGACGAGTCTATTGGCGACGATGACGAGGGGGAGGGTCACGGCGGCAAGGTCATCGGAGTTTTATACTTAAATCATCCTAATCGCTCACGAATCCGACTCGAAAATGATTAAAGAAGGAATTGTTCGAAGTTTAATAACCTACCGATGTAATTACTTCGAGAATTAAGGAGAATTTTGATGTTTCACGAATTGAGTTTTTTCTCTCGTTTTACAGAACTTCGCGAATGAAACAGTGAAAATGAAAGGAGGAAGAAGGCAGTGTTTATATAGGAGAGAAAAGTGTCTATTCGTCTCCTCATTCGGATCGGCAGCCCAGCAGAAGAATTCTCGTTCGGATCGGATGGACAGCCCAGAGGCGAAGCTTGGCCCAACAGTCCAGTGAAAAATAGAAAGGAGAAGGGATCTGTTCGGATCAGGATCCGAACCGAACCGAGTTCTTTAGCTCAGCAACGAATTAAATTGAAATCAAAAGAAAAATCGCCTTGAAGAGCGTTGTGCAATGATAATAAAAGCATGCTCCGTCTCCAACAGAAGCATCCTTTGAGGGGGCAAAATGTTAGCCCACTTTGTGAACTGGGCAACACAAAGTCAAGATGTGAAATATTGAAGAGCTTGAAAAACACTGAAGCGGGTCGGATCGGAGCAGTATAGCGGTTCGGATCGGATAAAGTCTGTTGTTCGGATCGGTGAGCTATTGTTATTGGAATTAGAGAGGCACATCTATTCGGATCGGAGAGCAACCTATTTCCAGCTGGAGCGGAGAGCAATAGATCTGAGCGGAGCGGAGTAAACACAGGAATTAGTCCTAAGTCAATCCGGGTCGGATCGGGTATTCCGATCCGAACCCCTTGTGCATACCCCTCCGACCCGAGCCTGTCTTCCACGTCATTCTCCTGCATGAGCGCCTGGTTATTCGGATCGGCTGTGACCAGTTCCTACCCTCAACGTCCACTACTCTGATGCGTTGTCAACATAGAAATTCATCCGAACCCGAGGCTGATGGGATGCATGACACGTGGCTCCGATCCGGATCGGGTTCTGAGCAAATTCTCACCTATAAATACCCCGTCTGGAGGCAAAGAAAAGGATCTTTTTTCTGGCACTTTGAGAGTTCAACTACCTTCACAACCCGAATTCCAGCACTCCCGGAAAATCCAAATCTTCTTTCATAATTTGTTTTTAGACAATTGAGTGATTGTAAGTGAGTTGTGAGAGAAATCAAGTGAATTTTTCATTGTACTTGCAACTAAATCAGTGAAAATAGTGAAAAACAAGTGGACGTAGGCATTTCTTCGCCGAACGACTATAAATCCTGTGTGTTCATTTTTATTTTTGATCTCATTTCATTTTGCTTTTAATCAATTTGGGTGTTAGAACCACTTTTTGGTCTAACATCTCCCAAGAGATAATGTCCCCACATCTTCAACGCGAACACGATCGCTGCTAATTCCAAATCATGGGTAGGGTATCTTCTCTCGTGCGGTTTCAATTGCCGACTTGCATAAGCTACAACCCTACCTCCTTGCATCAGTACATCACCTAGCCCTGTGCCACATGCATCCGTGTATACTGTCATTTCTTCATTCCCCTTAGGAATGACTAACACTGGTCCACATGTCAACCTTTCCCTTAGGCTCTTGAATGCATTCTCGCACCTTTCGTCCCAAACGAAGGCTTGATTCTTCTTAGTTAACTGAGTCAACAATGCTGCTATCTTGTTGAAGTCTTGGATAAACTTACAATAATATCCAGCTAACCCCAAGAAACTTCTTATGTCCGTTGCATTCTTGGGCGTAGACCAATCTTGTACCTTATCCACCTTCGCACGATCCACGGCAATACCATTCTCTGAAACAACATGGCCCAAGAATCTCACTTCCCTCCTCCAGAAGTGACACTTAGAGAATTTTGCTTTCAACTGGTGTTTTCTCAACACCTCCATCACTATCCTCAAATGTTCCTTGTGTTCTTCCTCTGTCCTCGAGTAGACCAAAATATCATCCACGAACACAAGGACAAACATATTCAGCTGATCTCTGAATACCCTATTCATAAGATCCACAAAATATGTTGGGGCATTGGTCAGCCCAAATGGCATGACCAACCACTCATAAAATCCAGACGGCGTTCGAAATGCCGTTTTAGCTATACTCTCAGCTTCCACTCTAAGATGATGAAAACGTGTCTCGAGATCCAACTGAGAAAATACTCTCTACCACTCAACTGATCAAACAAATCATCTATCCGCGGTAGAGGATACTTCTCTTCCTCGTCACCTTATTCAACTCACGGTAGTCTACACACAAACGAAGGGAACCATCGGCCTTGGTAGCAAACACAACTGGTGCTCCCCACTCAGAAACACTCCTTCTGATAAATCCCTTCTTCAAAAGATCGCTAACTTGCATCCCGAGCTCTCGCTGCTCCCTTGATGCCATACGACGAAGTGGCATCACTATAGGTCTGGCATCTTTCACTAAATCAATACGGAACTCAATCTCTCGGTGTGGTGGAAGCCCGGTCAGTTCCTCGAAGACGTCCGGATACTGGCCAACCACGGGCAACCCTGACAACTCACTATGCGGGATGTCGAGGGAATTTAGAAAACTAGCCATTACCCCATCACCGGGTAGACCACCAAACACTACCCTCCGCCCACCATCCGCTCTAGCTCTCACCAAAAAGCCCTCACAGTCTACCACCACCCTATATCTTTGGAGCCAATCGACTCCCAAAATAATTCCAAACCCAGTAAAGCCCAAAAAAAGCAATCACAACCAAACATGCATCCATGACTCGATAAGACCACATTACGACAAATCATGCTAAGGTTAGTCGAACCACCAATCGGGTTCGTCATTACTAAAGGTCTATCGACAATTTCGGGCTCCAATCCCAACCTATCTACCAGGTCACTAGATATGAAAGAACTTGAAGCCATGGTATCAAACAAAACTCTAACAGGAACATCATAAACAGAAAGCATACCTTGAATAACGACATTCTTTCCCTTCTCAGCAGCAGTCACTACTACAAAAGTGGGCATATTCGACACTATTTTTCTGTGGCCGTAGATCAAAAAGACGTTGCCATAGGCCATTTTTTCAAATAGGCAACACCAGGGGGGCGTGGCATCCGCGACCGTTGCATTTGCCCTCTAAGGCAACGCTTTTGCCCATCTACTGCCACGGAAAGAAAGTGTTGTATTATAGCCGTAATGCAACACTATTTACACGTAATGCAATACCATTCAGCATTGCCTTAAGCATTAGTTAGAGCCTGACTGCCAGGTCACTATAGTGGAGCCACATCAGCTTTCCACGTAAGCTGTCCACGTGTCACATGCCACGTCAGCTCTCCACATCAGGTGCTCACGTGTCACACGCCACATCAGCTGTGGGGTCCATGTGCCATGTGGAATTAATAATATTTTATGTAATGCAACACCACTATATTATGTAATGCAACACCATTATCTTGAAATGCAACATCAGAAAAAAGAAAATGCAACAGAAGAAGAAGGCAAATGCTACATTAGAAGAAATCAAATGCAACGCTTTATTTTAAAAAATTCCAATACCAATTTTGTACATAGAAGAAACCCATCCAAAACATTCATCGTCACATTCAAACCATCAAAAATATTCTAAATACTATACCAATTCTACATACCACAAATACTAAGCATTAATTGGTAAAACATTTAAAACCTCAACTTTGTAAAAAGCCACCTGTTCTTTTCAGTCTTGAACCTCTCCTCGAAGCGCTTCTTCATCTCCTTGCAAGCTTCAACTTTCTTATCCTTCGTCGGGAGAGTGGCAACATCCTTCAAAAATCTACATCAAGCATATATCTCGTCGGCATGAAGCGACTGTAATTCACAACCTTGATAAAAGCTTTCACTCTCGACTTTTTAGCTATCTTTATGGATTGAAATGCAGTTGGTCCATCCAAATTTTCGGCATTTCCTTCATTCACGGAGTATACTCTGCCTTTCTTGGGTACCTGCTTAGAGATTTACATAACATAGTTAGACTCATTTGAGCATCACGGTTGGTATTGTATCATCTAAAATTATATCATAATGCAACAAGTTTTAGTTGCTTTTAAAATTATATCATTTACAATTATATCATAAGCTAACTGTTTTTCTTTGACAGCTTTAAGAACCTTGCTGATGTAATCTTCCCACATTTCATGCATTGGTTTGAACAGGCTAAAACTACAGAAATTAAAGACAAGAATCCATCTTGGACAGTCCGATACTGTTGAAATGTATCCCCAATGTTTTGTGAAAAAACCACTGATAATATCCTGTGGCAAATATTAGTTACCTGCGGAATTCCTGTGGTAAAGCAAGAGATCCACACTTTCGATGTTGTCGCATGGTCATGTGCTATTTAGATCGTTTTGAGTGACTCTGTAAGGCCTTTGGTATATTTAAATCCACTATCACCATGCTGAAGAAGATCAACCACAACCTTATTGACAACATCTTTGTTTGAGAGCTCACTAGGTTTGGCTACAAGATTTTCATATATAGCTTCTGAAATTGAAAGATAGATGGGGAGGGCATCTTCTTGTAGTACTCCAGGAAGCTCTCGTCTGTTGTTATAACCAGTAAATTTAACATTCCTTTGCTTTGATAAAGGAGTAACAATGGAGGCATGACTCACTTTAATCGTTTCTACTTCTTCGTTTGGATGATTTTCCTGGACCTTTTTATTACTTAGGTTCACTCCTACTTCTTCATTCGGGTAACATTTTTTACCCTTTTGATTACTTTGATTCTCTTGCTGATTGGTTTTAGAATTATCAGAGGAAAATCTTCGTTCTAGAGCTTCCAATCCCCGCTTTCTCTGATCAGAAATTGCAAACTGCATTACTGAGAAGGAGAACACGAGTTTGACGGTGGAAGAGGTCTAAGAAATATCAACAGAAGGCAAGATCAGCGGTTGGAGCAAGCGACGATAGGTGCAGTAAAAGCTGTAGCACAGGAACAATAGAAGCAGCATTTGCACTCTAAAATAAGGAATTAGATATGAACTATCTGGTGTACTTACTGGTGTTTTATCGCTATACATATGAACTATCTGCATAAGCCCATCTTTATGTCATCGAGAAATGGAAGTTAAAAAACAAAATCCAACAACATGTGAGTTTTTCTTTTGATATAGTTGCTTAAACATCAAAATAAAAGTATGTAATAAAATCCATTTGTTTACCCTTAGTAAAACATTTTAGTATGAATTACTCTGACTTTGTTATGAGATACACTATATCATGATGCATGAAGCGGTGGTCAGTAATGTGAGAAACTTATAAGGAATTAGAAAACACACCTCCTTTTGTTGACTTGCAGCATTTAAAGCTTGCCTATATGGTGGATATAATAAAAAGCTTGTTGATTATAAGTGCTTCTGGAAATTTTCAAGTGCCCTGGAGCTCTTATCTCATTAAAGGTACTTTTATCCAACCAAAAGAATTAGAACTTCTGTGATAAACTTATCATTAATGGTACTTTTATCCATTTTGGGAATTTATTAAGCATCTTTATAAACGTATTCTTTTTCTGCTTATTAGTTCTGGAAGTCTTATCTCATTTTATTTGTTCACAAAAAAACTACATTACTGTGAAAGAAGAAAAATATATGAGTTGCATTTCACCAAAGATATGAGTTGCTTAGTAGTGTTTGTTCATGAACAAGCTAACTAAATTGGCATGTCTCAAATCCATAGAACCACACTACAGTTAGCTTGTTCATGACCACACACTACTGCCTGTTAAGATACAACACACTATATCTTTGATAGCTAAAAAGGATGAATTCATCTCTTCTTTCCTTGTATCCTTTCAACAACTGGAAACATCAATAGAACAAGTGTTTTCGCCCTGCAAAAATCGATTTGTTCTGGAAACATCAATAGAACAAGAGTTTTCTAGGTCATGCCCAGGCTTTACTTTTTCAGTTAATCTAAAGAAAATATCACCTCTTAATCCGCCAGGAGTTCAGTAATGGCTTCCTTCCCTCTATTAATTAATTAATTATTACATAGCATCGACTGATACATCAACTATTCCATAAGATAATATAACATAGAATAATCCTAACACTAATCCTAAAGTGCACAATCTATAGATCTACTATTCTTTATAATTATCCGACGGAACTCGATGAAATCCCATTTCAGAATTTATCAGACGGGGAAAAGGTTTTAGAAAAAATGATTCGTAGGAAATAAAACAAATTGAAATGTTACCACTTTTGATGTTGACTTTCTCGATTTCAAGCACTAGAAGAATCGAACTTGCCCTATTTTTAACATCGAATAGGAGATGAAATCAAATTTGGGGAAGCGTCGCACAGGAGATGAAATCGAATTGGAAAAGTGAAAGAGCGGCATGGTAAAAAGGGGAAAGTGAAGAGAGATGTTATAAAATGAGAACGATTAGTATTTTGTGAAAAGGGAGGCGTCGCGCCAAAATTTCAGATTGGGGGAAGAATGTCATTGATTGTTTAATGGTGTAATGTTAAGATAGGAAGCAGGGATCACTTTGAACCGTTGGATTAATCAACATCTACAGTTATTTATTTGTTTAATCTGATAACGCGGATCGCTGACCTGGCATGTATTTATGTAATGCAACACTTTGAACTGGTGTTGCACGTCACAACACAAGAATTCCAACCGCAACACTGCGTTCACATCAAATGCAACAACAAATGAATGTCGTTGCAGAAGATCAAAGAATGCATGGCTTTCGCCACACTTTTCATGCAACACACACAAATTAGTGTCGAGTATGCCCACTTTTGTAGTAGTGATTTGGGGCATTCGACGAAGAAGGAATAACATTAAGGGAATATGCTTTCACCATCTGCTTTTCTTTAGGGGGTTTCAGACACTTGTCCTTGTGATGTCCCACTTGGCCACAGTTGAAGCACTTCCTATCCGCTGGCTTGGCCCGACACTCTTTGGCATAGTGGCCCTTCTTACCACAGCTGAAGCACTCAACATCTTGCTTATTATTTTTCTTCTGGCCATCCTTGGTCTGATTCTGCTTTCTCTTATTCTGAGAACAATTCTTGCCTCCACCGCTTGCTTGCGACTTTGGCTCCTCTGCAGATGCGACCGCAGTCTTCGACTTAGGGTAAAGACTCTCTGACCTCAATGCTTACCCCATAATAGATTCAAACGTCTCATCGATGTGGTTAATAAGCTTTTCCCCAAGTACTGATCCAAGCCAGTTATGAACTTCTCGTTCTTCTTCTCGGTAGTATCAGTAAGAGATAACCCATACTTCGACAAAGTGTCGAATTCGGCAATATACTCCAAGACAGCTCTGCCATTCTGCTTGAGTTCCAAGAACTTCTTAGACAACACTGACTTCTAAGCAGCTGGAATGAACTTATAGCTAAACCGAGCCTTAAACTTATCCCAAGTAATCTGATCTTCGGGAGTAGCTGCCTTTATAGCATTCCACCAATTCATTGCCTGTCCTTGCAGCTGACGGGATGCTAGCCTTCTCTGCATCGCATCCTCGATACCCAAGTCTTCGAAGATACACTCGCAGCTATCCAACCAATCTTGAACATCCGTAGCCGACTCCGTTCCGTGGAACAGCTTCCCACCAAGACTCGTATAATCCTTATTCAGCTTGGCGAAATCGGCCCTAGGCGCCAGCACTATTGGACATCCACCATTACCAACATTGGGAGCTGCCCTCTGAACATCTTTAAGCATCTCTCTCATGAGGTCAGTAAACATCGTCCTCATGCCAGCAGCATTCCCATTATTGGCTCCTCTACTGGCACCTCTTGCGTATCGGCTCATCATTCAATCTGTAAAGAGAAAACGATTAACCATCCTCTTTGTGGTGTCAGTGCAGTGCGACTTCATCCTTAGCTATACTAATAGTATATATATAGCTTTTGAAAACCAAAATAATCGCAAATACGCGCTCTCATATACGTATTATCTCTCCCTGGTGTCTTTCCCTAGGTTAACTACGCAACCTATTGCTCCGATACCAAGTATGACGGCCTGCCCCGCACCAGCCGGCATTTCCTCCGAAAGTGCGCTGTACACATGCCCGACTAGCACGGAACGATCGCCAAAGAAAGGAAAGAAGAGAATGAACTAATCGGAAACCCTGTAGAATGTCTCACAGCGCATGGAACAAAATATAATAATAATGTACTTGACATAAAACAGGTGAGACAGTGCATAAGCTGATAACTAAAACCAACATCAACATCATCATCAGAGTAGCGGAAATCCAAATATAGCTTATTACAACTTTCCAAATTACTGTTTCTAAACAAAAGAAAGAAAGGTACACCACTAATGCCCAAAGTAGTGACCGCAAAAACACAGGGAGAATGTCTATATATATATATATATATATATATATCATACATGGAAGCCTCCTGCTTGTCTCCGGTACAACTACTCGTGCATACCACCTAACCTGTCTCTAGTCTGCTCGAGAGAGCACCCAGAGTAATAAGAAGAGACATAAAGCTCTGGATCAGACAAAAAGTCTGGTATGAGCGATAAGCATTTAAACAGAACAATAACAGGTATACTAAACCATATCTGAACCTGGACCTACAACCAAAGAGTTAGCACTACATATCGTACAATACTCTAAGGTGCCACTGAATAAATGGTGTAAACATAACGGGGTTGGGGGTGTGCATGTCATAATGATGACAAACAAATCAAACATAGCAACCATCCTCACATCTCTCACTCAGTGCGTAAAGCATACGATATCTACCGCCTCGATCACTAGACCCATCGATGTAGTGACAGAGTTCAACTTGTACAACTACTGCTACTACCAACCTTACCACATGGAGTCATGACCAAACCTTTACAAATGACCCCACTTCATTGGTCTATAACTCTTTAGTCATACCTAGGCCACTGTGGCCCTGAATCCGTTCACGTACCCCATACACATAGTGATCCAAAGTCATAGACATCGACAACCCCTTAGCACATGTCCCGCAGCAAAGTCCAACTCATGAAGTCAACTCATTGGTTCCCACCTGGATCTTGAGTACAAACTTCTCCTTCGGACTACCTTTGCATCTCGGGTTATTGGTCTTCTTCTCCAGATCAGTTCGGCTTCCCCTTCTCTTCACTCCGGATCGTGCTTTCCAAGGTCATTCAGTTCGGATCCACTCCCCCATCTCATAACGATTCAGATCGGCTGTGGTCATCACATCGGGTCGGATCGAACTCCTCAACTCCCTCCATGGTGTATCGGTTCGGATCGGGTGACTTGGTTCAGATCATGGGAGGGGTTCGGGCGGCACACGGGGTCGGGTCGGAGCACTGGCTTCACTTTAGTCTTTTTCCCCACTTTTGATCGGCCTCCATCTCCACAAACGGATCAGGTCGGGGAGCTACAGGCGGATCTTGGGGAAGGGTTTTACACGCTTCGGTTCAGGTCTTCCTAACCGATCCGATCCGGTTCGGGTGTCTTCCTGCACTTTGTCGAACAAGCTGTTTACGCCATTCGACGGCATTTTAGGCCAATCTAACACATCTAGACAATCAAAAATCATACCATACAGTCATAACAACATGTACAATCAACCACAAACATCAAAACAACAACATGACAAGGTTAAACGGATCAAACATAGTCAAAACCCCATATTTTCCCATAAGCATGTTTAGGCAAAACTAATGATAGGATTAACAAAACTTAACCAAATCAAACCAAATTTCTAACAGAGGCCTAAAACAATATTTCAGAATTTATGAATATTTTTCCAGAATTCATTAGTGTATAAATTTGCTAATCAACACTAGTTACCCTTAATTAACCATAATTAGTGCAAAACTATGCAAATCACTCACCTTAGCCATAAATAAAACCTTTAGAACTGAAACTTTACTGTTTGGGCGCGAATACCAATGCAACACAGCAGCTCTACCTCGATTCTTGTGCTAATCCGACTTGATTTGATGTTGCTAAGCTTAATCCTTGATTAGAAAGTGATTTGGAGGTGTTTTAGAGGTTGGAAGCCATTGTTAGGGCTTCTAGGAGGTAAGTGGCAGCTAGAAAACTGAAATAGAATGAAAACCTAACTCATTTCAGCCTCCCCATAACTCTAATCCCGAAATGGGTTATGGGCCCATTCACTAATCTCCCTATTTGGCCCGGTTAAGCAGTTTTTCACCTTTCAAACCTTATTTCAGCCATATCTCCCAAACAGTAAGTCCGTTTTTCACATGTGACCACTCTATGGAAAGGTAAACCATCATCTGAAGCTAATGGAAGTGGTTTCAGGTCAAAACTCATTTCCAATCAAAAGTTAGGGCCAAAACAAGATCAGCTAGGGGCAAAACGGTCATTTAAAAATCGCGAAAAATAATGAACATGGGAAATGACCCCAATAGTCGTCTCCCAAAGTTACATGACCATACGACTTCGTATGTAAAAGAAATAAATATTCTACGATACTGCGATGCGTAGAATGCGGGTCGTTACACTACCCATGATTTAGAGTTGGCTGCCATAGTTTTCGCTCTTAAGATGTGGCGTCATTATTTGGTTGGAGGGAAGTTCGATTTGTACACTGACCATAAATCTCTCAAGTACTTGTTCTCGCAAAAGGATCTTAATTTATGGCAACAAAGGTGGATGGAGTTCCTAGCTTCTTATGATTTTGAGATTGCTTATACCACTGGCAAGGGTAATGTGGTGGTAGGCGCATTGAGTACGCAAAGGATGGCTTTAATTATTCTGTTTGTGGATTGGAAAAGCTTGGAGTTCATATCGACTTTCGACTTTAGACCCTCCATCGAGTTTTTGCCTAGTTTGTTTGCATTGCTAGAAATATGTCCAACCCTTATGGATCAGATAGGAGCTTCACAACGAGATGACCCACAGATTTCAGACATCTTGGGTAGGCTCAATAAAGATGAGACTTCTAGTCAACTCAATAGATATTCCAAAGACGATAAAGGGTGGTTGCGACGAGATGGAAGACTTTGCATTCCCCAAATTAGAAGTTTGTTAAAGGCTGTCCTAGAGGAAGCCCATCATTCTAAGATGACTGTCCATCCAGGCGGTGATAAGATGTATAGGAATATGAAGAGGGTTTTCTTTTGGGATGGAATGAAGAAGGATGTGGCAGAGTTTGTTTCCCAATGTTTGGTTTGTCAGCAAGTCATAGCTGAGCAAAAGAAGCCTGGTGGTTTACTTAATCCTTTGGAGGTTCCATAATGGAAGTGGAAGAGCGTCTCTCTGGATTTCGTAGATGGTTTGCCTAGGTCAAAGAAAGGCAACACCAGTATTTGGGTTGTGGTGGATAGATTTACTAAGAGCACTCATTTCATTGTAGTTAAGAGTAAGAGGACGGCAAGTTGGTTGGCAGCAATTTATGTTCGTGAGATAGTCCATCTTCATGGAGTACCTTCCAGCATCGTAAGCGATCATGACTTATCTTCACCAGTGAATTTTGGAGGAGTTTGTAAGAAGCATTAGGTACACAGTTATGTTTGAGCACCACTTATCATCCTCAAACCGATGGACAAACGAAGAGGGTGAACAGAATTCTGGAGGATCTTTTGAGGCTGCGTATCCTAGACTTCAGAGGGACTTGGGTAAACATCTTCCTTTAGTAGAGTTTGCCTACAACAACAGCTATCAAGCTAGCATCGTCATGACACCCTTCGAATCATTATATGGACGACCCTGTAGATCACCAACTTTTTGGTGGAAATATACAGAAAGACTATTACTTGGACCATATATGGTTAGAGAAATGCCCGAGAAAATTGATCTTATTAGACGACGGATAAAGACCGCTCAAGATAGAAAGAAATCCTACGCATACAAGAGAAGGACTGACATTGAATTTGAAGTAGGAGACATGGTTTTCATTAAAGTGTCAACATTGAGGAATGTGGTTCGCTTCGGATCTATAAGGAAATTGGCGCCAAGATTTATAGGGCTATTTCCCATGACAGAAAGGATTAGCCAAATGGTCTACAGAGTAAAGCTACCAGAGACACTATCGGCCGTTCATGATATTTTCCACAGTTCTCATTTGCGGAAGTGCTTGCATGATACCGCAGAAGTAGTTGAGCCGAGTATATTGGAGGAAGTAGAGGTGGAACGGAAGGCGACTGTCAGACGAGTTCCTTTCCGTATTCTTGGATCAGAAGTTAAGAAGCTACGTAATAGAGAAGTAAAGTTGATGAAAGTTCAATGGGGAGATAACCCAGAGGATGCGACTTGGGAGACCACAGACAAGATTCGTGCTTCGTACCCTTTTCTTTTCAAGGGTATGTTCTTATTTCCTTTTCCAAAACTTTTATTTATGCTTGTTTCTATCATTCAAGTACATCCTATCAATCGAATCTTCGACCTTTAGGTAGGAATCTCATGATGTAAACATATGTTCGAGACATGTTATGTTTGATGGATGCAAGTGGATGCAAGTGTTTGCTAGTGGTTGCTCGAGGATGCATATAAACACACATTAGGCACTAGATTGGCTCAATCACTCTCATACTGCATATGGATGTGTGTGCATTTTTCTTCTTTTAACGGTTGGAAATGGATGTATCATTATATGGACGTTGCATTTGGACGGATGTTTGTGCACCCATCTAGAACTTACATGTTATAATAGGATTGTTGCATACATGCTGGATTCATGGCACTAACATACATTGGATTAAGGAGGTCGACTGAATCAGTAGACCGCCTGAACTTCGCATAGGTATTGGGACTTATACACACACCTTTGCATAGGTTCATATAAGCATTAGAAGTCTTTAAGGACAATGGATGCCTGTGATTGGTGGATGAGTAGATGGGTGATGGATGGTAGGAAGTACATTCTTCTCAACTTGGAGATTTCGGGGACGAAATCCTTTGAATAGGGGAGAATGTAACACCCCGTAATTTTAACAACACTAAAGGGGACAAATTAAAAAATAATTAATTTAATATTCATAATTAAGGGAAATGGACTACGCCATTGCATCTGTCTCGAAATTCTGGTCAAGATAAACATTTGGTTTGCGTAAAACGGACAACGTATGAAGAAGTTATGAAAGTTTGAAGTTTGAATAAGCGCAAGAGAATTATATATATATATATATATATATATATATATATATAATTCACAAAATCGGAACTACGTTCAAAATCAAAATTTCAGAAAGTGGAAAATTCCCGCCCGAGGAGTGTCGACCTCTTAAGGGTGGCGTCGACCCCTGGGTCGACCCCTCAAAGGGGGGGGGGGTGGTTGACACATGAGTCGACCCCATAAGGGGGGTCAACCACCTTAGGGCAGACGTGGCAGTTACGGTTTGGGGGATGGCGGCTATAAATATGGCTCCATTTATCTTGTTTTCTACACTGAAAAATAATGGAGGCCTAAATGCTATCAGTGCCAAGACTAAATCAAACCTTTTCCTTCTTCTGCAATCAAGTTATTCAAATGTAGATCTGTGATTCAACCTCTGCTATTCTTCTTGTATCTTTCTAGATCCAAACATTGTGAGTTTAAGTTACTTTTAGATTTAAATAATTAAAAAGCAAAACATGATATGACTGTAATTAGGATCTATGCCTGTGTCTGCTTGAATCATATCAGATCTGTAATAACTTGTGAACCTATGATATTCTGACATAACTATGACTTGAACCTTAACCTTTATCATGTCAGATCTACCTTTGATTTTAGATCTAATTCACTATTTAGATCACCTTGCACCTATCATGTTTGTGGTTAAATTGGATCTGTTATTAGTTGGACATCTAAATTATTGTTTAGATCTTATCGTGCCTATTATGACATCCATATTATGTTAGAATCAGTTCTATTATCTCATGTTCACCAGATCTTTTCTTGTATGCCCATCTTATCAATATGCCATTATATGTTTATGTCAATTATGTTAGTATAATCATTTATGTCATCTTACCTTCATCTTTCCACTTTTTTTATATAGCCTCGCTACTTTCGAACCTAGGCATGCCACTGAAATATGCGAATGCGTTAAACGGGAAATGAGGGGAAAAACGTTGAAATTGGGCATAACTTGTAAATGAAGGAATTTGGCATAGCTTGAGTAATGTTTATGAATATGAATTTAGGGCATATAATTCCGTATGAACATAACTTGGGGAAAGGGGCATCAAAACCTATAACGACATGGGTAAAATTGGCTAATAATTAAATGCCTAGGATTACAGTAACTAGAAACTGTAACTGCGCGTAGACACGAGGTTAGATTACACTTGTGGTGGAAGTCTGCCTGGAAACACCTGGCATATCCAGCGACCACAAGTGGTGAATCTAATGTGAGGGGTCTAGGTGCACAAATACGAGACGTGTTAAGACATGAGGTTAAGCTCGACTTATGGAAGAAGTCTACCCGGAACTGATCGAAATATCTAGCATCCATAAGTGGCAGGCTTAATGTGAGGGGTCTAGCACATTATAACCATAAATGGACATGGTAATGAATTGGAATACTTAACATATTTGAATCCATAGGGATTGTATGAACGTGAACCTGATTAGGAGTTAAGTATACTTGGTTGAAACAGTGGGAAGGTTATGTATATCTGGGTAGGGCATGTAATATTTATATATAGGCCCACAAACTTAACCGGTTGGGGTTATGTAATCAAAGACACCGTTAGGTAAGCATAACCTGTAGAAATGACAGGGTTATGTAATTAAAGACACAAATAGGTATACATAACCTGTGGAAATCCTAGTGGAGATACAAGACAAACGGGAGAGCTTGTATCATTTTGTGTGGGGGACCCGTTTAGGTCAGTAACCCATAAAACAATATCAGACGAGTACTCCGCCCGAGACATGTGCATGCATGTCCGGGAAAAGGGGGATAAGACGAATGTGACACCAGTAGATATGGTTGTGCACGTCAACGAAGGGTTGCAACTTTAGCAAGTGATACCTCCTACTATGGGGCCGACACAGGGTATCTACGGAGTAGGGAGCCAATCGATTATGGTAGTAGTTAGGGTACATCTAGATGTATGCCTAAGTCTACCATCTTATATTTGTTGGGATCATCTCATTCTGGTTATACTAGTATCAGTGTAGAGAATCAAAGTAATCTTTAGAGAAGCATATACACTCTATCATATTTACCTGTCATACCTGCCTTTTGTGATATTACCTTTCTTATCCACTTTATATGCTTGTCATGATACTTTTACTTAATTACTTGCGAAAAGTAACTGGACTCATCAAACTTTATGTCTGTTCCTTTTTGTTTCCTCTTCTTTCTTCCGTTCCCCCTAGGTTCACAGGGAGAGAATACTCAAGCTTGACCAGGATTTCCGCTATCATTTGCTGGAGCTGCTTAGATGCATTGCTCAAGCTCCTATCTTTGCAACTATAGCTATGCTTTTATTTGGGGATTTTGCTTCTTTTCTTTTTCTACTCTGATGTTTTAAGTACAAGACAGAAGTTTAATGATGTACTGGTTTTTATGTAATTCAGACATATGATGTTTTAAACCACGATGCTTTATGATTAATAAGAGTTTTTAATTCCGCTACTATTTTATATCTATCTTGTAATGTTTCTGTTTCTTTTTACCTATAACGCTTCACGAAACTTAATGCATTCTCTTAATGAGTGACATTAACGGACGTGGGGTGTCACATAAGTCGTACCCGAAAATATAATTTTTTCAGAAATTACCCCCTAATGCACGACCGACCCCTCCCTGGGAAGCTCGATCAACTCTATAGCTTTACCATACCCTACTCGAGCCACTCCCTGCTCGACCCAAGCCACTTCTCGATACGACCCACATCTAGAACGGATCAACCAACCAACTCGACCGACCCTCCTTCAACATGGAGACAGACCCACCCCTCCTGAGTACAACCGACCTAAGCTCTTGAGTACGACCGACCCAAATTTCCAGATATGTTCGACCGACACTGGAAAAGCTCAACCGACCCTACCCAATTATTTTCCTCCAAGAAAACCTTGTTCGACCGACCCACCAAGTTCGATCCAAAACCTGCATCCTCCAATGCAACTCCAATTTCGACCAAAACTTCGCCCAAAGGATTCGTTCGACGAAACCAACTCATCCAATCATCCAATACGACCACAAAAGTGATATGAAGTCAAAAATAACACCAATGTGGTAATTCCATTAAAAATCATGTAAAATTCCCCAAAATCACCATAAATGTACATATGAACAAAATCATGGATTTTACTTGCACATTCACACGAAAAATCATAGAAATTACTTATCTAAACTTGCTAAATCAGATCATAGGGTGATTTATATGAGAATGGACTTACTAATGCGTAGATCTATGGAAAGACACCTGAATTTGATGAAAAACATGCACAAACACTAATATACTTCATTGAATCTATATGAGTGATGTAAATCACTCACCGATTCTCCCAAACAAGCAACAATCAACGAAATATGAATCCGGACAGCAAGCACCTCATACCAAACACCTTGATCCGATGAATCCTTGCCTCAATTGATGTAGATCTAGCCTCCAATGGTGTAGATCTATGATTTCCCTCCTTGGATTATGATTTTTATTGGTGGAAAGGTGTTAAAGGAATGAGGAGCACAAGGCAGCAAATGAGAGAATGGAACAATAAAACCATTTCCCATATCCCTTACCCCCATTTATAGTTTCCACCAGCCCACTAATGGGCCTCCCCCAAATCAGCCCATTAGGCTCCCAAAACATGGACAACCAACAGAAAACCTTAAAATAGCGATTTCTCCCGAACCTCTGAGCCAAATCTTCAATGTAACCACTCTAGGGAAGGAAATCATAATTTCCTTTCCAATAGCATAGGTCTTACCCTCTGATTCAACTTGAGTCAAAAGTTATGCCCTGTACAAGACTGACAGGGGCAAAATGGTCACAAACAAAATTGGTAAAACTTATGAACATGCCTCACATCCCCATAAGCAACATACAAAAAGAAGAGAATGATCCAACCCTTAGAGAATAAAATAAAAATATTTTACGATCTTTCGATACGTAAAATGCGGGCTGTTACATCTGGAAATTAGGAATGCATGAAATGGTGACCAACACTTGAGAGTAAACTCTTCTATTTTTGTTTACTAATGGTTATATTAATTTATGGATGTATATATGTTTCTGAATGTGGTATTTAGTTAATTAAATAGATCTGGAATGGAAAATGGCTGCCAAACTAGAGCTAAAAATGTGAGCAAACCAAAGTTAGAAACCATAAAAAAAACAGAGAGCTTTTTATGTGAGTAAACTCCTCTCTGCCATTTAAATCTATTATTGGATGATTTACACAATGGTTTGAACTTATTGTCATTGCATCAATTTAGTTATCATGTAAAACTAGAGTAGATGGATAATTTAAAATCCTGTAATCATTGAATAAATCTAGAACTAGAAAACCAGCGATCAATATTTGTGAGTGCAACTTCCATTTTTTTCTCAAATCAAATCTATTTTTGTTTGTGTAGAGTAGAATATAGACATACATATAGGAATATATGTTTTGAATGTATTAAATTTAGCTAAGAAATTCTTCATGAACCTGGAATTACATAATGTTAGTGAGTATACTTTTTTTTCCTTTTTAAAATCTGGTACTGATTTAGGGACATGATGGAGCAAACTTTTATATATAAACACTCTTAGGTGTATGGTATAATTTGGTTCACTTGTTGGATCTGGAATGAAGACTGGAAATAAACAAATATAAGACTGTAAAAAAAATCTTAAGCTCTGTTCTCTTTAAACAAACAAGTGCCTGCAGGGTCATGATGGTGGATTGCCACAGCTCAACTGAATTTTTTCGAACCTTTAAACGGTATAAAAACGGAATGAAAACCCAAAATTTCATCAATTATTAACAGAAAATCATTTGGAAGACCCAATCATTAAACCCTATACCGTACCCTTTCTTTGAACGTTCTGCTTTTACAGTAGTTGACTCAGTTTGCTCTTACTCGTTCTTGGTGCCTTAATTAATGGTCCTAATAATTCCATACTTTAAATTCATATTCAAAGAAACTTATGAACTAATTTATGCAATGGTTGTGGAGGAAATGTGTGAGGTTGTTTCCCATGCTTAGTGGTGTATTTTGCTGTGCTTACATTCATGAAAAACGCAGCAGTGTATGAGGGGGGGGTATCTGGAGTGTATGCACCACCTAAATGTTGGAAGGCATCAAATTTTGCGTGGGTCTTGGGATGGTTAACTGTTAGGATTGCCTCGCATGTTGTTAAGGTAGGAATGATGGTTTGAATAAATTATCCAACATCATAGAATAAATTGAAGGAGTTGAATACAAATATGAGTTGGAAGGCACGTAACAACAGGGATTCCTTTTGTTATATGGGATTTTTGTGTGAGATCATATGCGTGCAAGGAAGGGGGCTTTGTTCCGACCGTCGTTACATAACAGTGGTATCGGAGCCGAAGGTTACGGATTGGGCCATCCGAGCAAGGCAGTGCTCTCAAAAGATACTCGTAGGATGCAAGTCAAGGGGGAGAATGTTAGGATTGCCTCGCATGTTGTTTGGGTAGGAATGACGGTTTGAATAAATAGTCCCACATCACAGAATAAATTGAAGGAGTTGAGTACAAATATGAGTCGGTAGCCACGTAACAACAGGGATTCTTTTTGTTCTATGGGATTTATATGCCAGCTCATATGCGTGTAAGAAAGGGGGCTTTGTTCCGACCGTCGTTACAAAACATTAACCACAGTTTCACTAGAAAACAAAAGGGTTCACACGATATAAATGTGTGTATAGTCGTTGGGTGGGTGTTGCAAACAGATGGATACAATTTTATCCATGTATGGTATAAAATCTTCTTATATAAACACATCAGAACATGCACATGTA
Source organism: Allium sativum (assembly GCA_030737875.1). NCBI lineage: Eukaryota > Viridiplantae > Streptophyta > Magnoliopsida > Asparagales > Amaryllidaceae > Allium > Allium sativum. The sequence continues at coordinate 181,502,920 of CM060919.1, forward strand.
TGACTGTAGACAAAAGGTGGTGGCGCGATGGTTGGAGGTTGGCGAGAGCAACCGTGCACGTGCACGGTGCATCATGTGATATGCAGAAGAAACACAGCAGTGAATATATGTGTGTATATATATATATATATATATGTGTGTGTGTGTGTGTGTATATATATAAACATATAAATGGAACGAAACAGAAAAGGAAAGATAGGAAGGGAGAATGGGAATTGGGAAACACAACAGAAACAGAAGAAAGGAGGAGGGGCTCGGCTGTTCAAGTAGCTGCGGTTTGTGCAAATGAAAATCAGCAAGACCGGATGTTTTAAATATATATATATATATATATATATATATTAAAGTCAAAAGGAAACAAAAGGGTAGAGGAGAATAGTGGAGAGTTTGGGTGGGCATTTTTTCTTGGAACTTTGAAGGAGGCGCAGTATATTTTAATACATGGTTGGTGTGGGCTTGGGCTAAAGCCCATTTTTAAATTATAATAATAAAGTTTTTAAAAGGATAAAGTATGGTTTAAATATATATGAAACTATCTCTATATATAATTAAAATATACGGGCTGTTGTATTTGGGCTCGACCCATCTCCATATAAAAAGAAAGAAGTAAAATGTTTTAAGTTATAATATACATATGTGTGTTGATAAATTAAGCTAGATAAAAAAAACTATTCAATTAGTTTGGCTCATATTTGGGTAGTCCAGTCAAACGTTAGTATGTGTAGATAACTTGACATAATTTATTGAATTTTAAACAAATTCGATAAATTAATTTATTTAGTCATTAAAGGAAAATTGTATCTAAATAAATCAAACATGAATTTAGTCGATAAATTAAGTTAACGAGAAAAATATTGATCAGTAATGATCGATAATTCAGTAAGTTTTCAATTACTTGTTCAGTTAATTATTAATTTAATTAAGTTGTAATAAATTACGTTAAATCGTAATTATATATTGTATGGACATATGTTAGTGTAAATAAACACCGTTCCACTATATATTTGATTGAATGAATGGTTTGAACACCCTGTTAGCAGAAATAAACATAGTTCTTCTATTATATCTGTTTGCTATATTTTATCAGTTAATATATGTAGTTGAGATATTATCAGTTGTTAATAATGAATTGTATTTATATAATGGTTTGTACAAATTGGGTTAACGGCTTGAATGTCGTCTGTTTAAAGTGTATATATCATTGAAACAAGAAAGCTGTTTTCTATAAAGTAACTCAGAAATAAATTTATGTTTTGATAATTGGATATAATTGTTTTTAAGAGGCAATTAAATAGATTTTTTTAAATTAATTATATTATTAATTTAAAAAGAAAGATTTATTTGAAATCATTTTAAACTATTCGTTTTCTTAAATGAATTGTGAGAAATTAATTAGTATTGAATTAACAGATTTTTGTAAGATAATGGTGTAGTTAAGTAGTAGTTTAAATTTAGACAAATTTTATCAGAAGAATGTTTTAAACTTAATTAATATCTTAATTAAGTAAGTTATTAAAAGGATAATCAGATTATTTGAGGAAACAGGAAATCAAGTTGATGATTTGAGTTAAATTCCCAGATTTAATATTCAAGTTAATCAAGTCAACTTAATGAATAATCCAGAACAACAATGTTGTTTGAAATGGATTAAAATTTGGAAATCAAATGGATTTACAAATACTGGTTTGTCAAATATTTTAGACATCGAACTTGCACGAATCTTGACGATAAGAAATGATTTCGATTCAAGGTCTGAGAGGTAATTAAAATACCCCAACTTGAACGATTTCACTACTATTCGATATATCATATTAGTTTGTGTTCAGAATGAGTGTTAGCATTGAATATCGTTTTCCTCTATGAAACGAATATTCGAGAGTGAGATTTATCATGTAAAATGGATAATAAGAAATTGTAAGTTAATTAATACTTATGTTTTAGATTAAATATACATGTAAAGTTTGTATTTGAAGATTGTTTAAATAAGGCTTAGCAGATCCAATGGAAATAAACTTGTTAATTTTGTTTTACATTTGATAGTTAAATCACCAACTATCAAATCTGGAACTTTTTCATTATCGTTTTCAAAGAGATCAGAATCTAAATTCCACTTTGATTCGATATACGTTTTGTGTCAGAGATTATTAAAGACCATTGAAGACGAAGTTATGTGAGGGTTGTTCTGTCAATCCTAGGTAGAAATTGCCTAAAATGGATTTACAGAATAGTGCCTTCGGTTTGTCCAATTCCAGGATAACTTGTATGGACGAATGTTTGACAGAGTATGCCTAAACAATCACATACGTTGATCTCGTCAAACGTATTTATGTTGGTGGCAGAGGAATTCGTTTCTCTTGCTTTATACCCATATTTTTTTTTGGAGAAGTCAATTAGTGGTTGACGGTATTGGCGATATGGCATTCCAAGAAATGATTTTTCAAAGGTAAGTTCAGCCTCAAGCCTCACAACCAGGAATTGACAAGAATCAAACAAGCAGCATGGTTATGTGGGTCTCTCCCATTAGGGTGTATTGTCACCTGTCTAGGGAAATTCCTTTTGTTTCTTTAATCTTTCGACGCTGTCCCTTTCGGGAAACGGTGGGTAGCTCCCAACCATTGGTGACAATATATTCGATACAGTCAAGCGAAATGAGTGGTCGGTCATGTGTGGGTCGGGTTGCAAGGCGTTCTTGTTGAGCCCAGTGTATTCTCCTCTAGAGTTACACAATTGGAAGGTGCTTCCATACCTTGTCATTGTTGGAAATCCATTATCCAATAAGCGCTTGCGGTTTTAATTGTATTCTATATATGTAGAGAATGAGATGCAAGCATTCTGCTGGATGATTATGTATTTGTGGATTGATAGACATTATTATAATATTAGACAAGTTTTTGATATAAATATGTTGTGGGTTATCGTAAGGTAAAAACCACCCATGTTTACGTGTGGGTCGTTCTTATGATTATCTTTTCTTCTAAATCATTTTTAAAGTCAAACAAAGTTATTTCAGGATTTTATAAGAGAAAACCCGTCCCGTTTTCACAGCGTGGTCTTCTGGGATATCCTGTACTAATCAAGATGTTTTAAAATCGTTTACTTATACAAGTCCCATGACTGACCCAGAGTTTATTTTCTATGTTTTCCCTAAACTCTTGGGTGCCCAAATTTGTACGGGCAGTCCAATAGTTCAGGATTTTACAGATTTATCAGAAGGAGCTTAGAGCAGGAGGCTTCAGTGTTAGATATTTAGATTTTTATTCCACTATAATTTATATATGATGTACCCTGATGATGTGTGTAAGTGGTAGTATAGTTTGTATTTCAAAGGTGATTTTATATATTATATTTTATTCCGCTGTGACTGTGAGGTCCTGTGTTGTTATTCTATTCTATCTTCTATCTAATTTCTTCTATTCTAATTTCTTTTTCTCATCCTCTAACTTCTTTCTATTAGTGATTCATACTTTCGTGCAATTTGGGTTGGACATGAGTTATATTCAGTCAATTCCAATGGTACGGATTTGCTGGTTGTTACACTTGGTATTAGAGCTGAAGGTTGAGTAGTAACCGTGGCTCTGTGGCGTAACTCGATAGATATGGGGTTAGTAGTACCCTAGATTGAGTTTGAATATATATAAATATTATATATATATATATATATATATGAGCGCGTATTTGTTAATCGATTTAAAAACTATTTTATATTGTAATGATTGGTTTGTTGAGCGGTTTATGAATTCTGGTCGATCCAGGGTGTACAACTGTATCGATAGGTATTTCTAAACTCTCGAGCAAAACAATTCAACACAATACTGTTTTAAGATGGGTAAATGAAATAATTTTGCCCAAAAATATATTTTCTTATAAAATAATAATTTTTCAAAATTATTATTATATATGGGTGTGTTGATTGTTGTTATAATCAAACAAATTATAAAAATTGAAATAGTTATATATATTACCAAATTGGGTTTGTATATGAAGAAAGTATACAATAAGACAAACCGGAATATTGTTTAAGGAAACAAAATGTTTGGAAAAATTCAAATGTTTTGAATTTAAAAGTGGAATTAAGATTTCAAATTGGTTTGGAATAAAAATCAAAAATTTGGATTTGGAATTTGAAAAATTATCTGAAATCGGAACTTAAATGGAAATTTGTTGAGTTGAATGATTTTCTAAGTATTGATTTGATGTTGATTTCGGCCTTCGGGGTGGATACTTAGAGGATTATTTTCTTAACAATTTACGACTAGGAACCAATGAAGGTTGAAGAGTAGAAGTGAATGGAAATATTTTCCAAATGTAGTAACAGATATTTCTAGTTATAGGAATGATTGTGATTGATAGCTAATTGTGGGTGTATTGAATGTGTTGATTGTTATGAAATGTTGGGTAGGTAAGCTGTGTTTTGGGTTGCCATGTTTGTTGTGATTGTTAGACGATGACCCCATGCATGTGTATAAGTCTATAAATATAGATATAACTATAATCCCCTCGTTACTCTTTAATTTCGAGGAGGAAATTCTTTTAAGGGGATAGATTGTAACGTCCCACTTTTTGACTACTTTTGTAAAACAGTTATTTTCGATTTATTTTAATAATTGATTTAAATAATAAATTGTGAATCATAAATATTTAGAAAAAATGCCAAGTATGTGTATATTTTTAATGATTTAAAATTCTTTGACCAGTGTATACATGTATATATCACCAGATAAATAATATTTCAAAATTTGTTTTACCCCTTGTATATATAAAATAAGATCGGATATTATAAAATATTAGTATAGTAATTAGTTGAAAATCTTATATGAATATTTTACATGTTATATTTAAATATACACAAGTAAGTGTTATTTTTATATTGAGTTTATTTTGAAACTTGTTTTAAAAACATATAAAATTAGTTTAAAATTTATCGTTTTATACATTTATTGCTTTTTGAAGTCAATGATGTGCATAACCGAATAGCATACATTGCCTTAGAAATTTAGTTAAAAATATTCAATATATTTATTACATAGGAAATTTAATAAACTAATGTTTTCGAAATGAAGTTTGATTATTTGTGCTCATGGTTGTACAATAGTATAAGCTACACATATAGCTTAACCTTAGCACATAGCTTGAATCCTGTACACACATAGATACACATCAACTCAGTACTAAAAGCACCTAGCTGACCTTGACTTAATAGCCTGGAAGAATTAATGAAATTGATCAAGTAATGTGAAATTTCAATAAGATGTAGACAACCTAGTTTAGCACATGGTTGCACACCAATTCAGTGACTAAACACCTGAAAATGCTGCAACCAAATAGGACTACCCAATAGCCTAGTTGAAAATCCGTTTTAGTACCTTCCTTCACACCAAATAAGTAGCTACACCATCTATACATAGGACTGTACTATTGCTATAGGCTGCAATACAGTACTTAGATGCCAAGCATGCATTTTTAAACACTCTAGACGTGACCATACATGTAGTATACACACATACTACTAAATAGCTTAGAATTGCTTACAAGCTAAGGATTGTATACTTAAGAACAATTAGGGCCGTGCACTTCAGATTTTGCTGGAAGATAAAAATGAAAGTGACCAAACAATGCCTCTTTTCAATCAACTTATGACAGCCTTGAACTTCCCCTGTAAAGCCTATCCTAGCTAAGTTATATTCTATTATATGTGCACCCTATAAATACCCTATGTACCCTCTTGACCATCACACACACTTACACTAAATCACTTAAAACTAGAGAGAAAAACCTGAGAACTCATGGTAGAAAAACAAAGAAAGAAAAGTAATAAATAGAGGATATAATGAGAGTAAATTGCAGCCATTATTTTCTAAGTATTATGCAACATGTTTATATAAATATATGTTTTGATTGCGTATATATATATCCTATTGAAAATCTGGGATGAAACTGGAAAACTAGAAATCAGTGATCAACTTGGTTATCTGCAACTTAGGAATGCATGAAATGGTGACCAACATTTGTGAGTAAACCCTTCTTTTTTTGTTTACTAATGGTATACAAATTTATGGACGTAAATATACTTTTCTAAATGGGGTGTTTAGTTAATTAATTAAAACTGGAATGGAAAATGGCTGCCAAACTGGAGCTAAAAATGTGAGCAAACCAAAGTTAGAAACCATAAAAAAACAGAGAGCTTTTTATGTGAGTAAACTCCTCTCTGCCATTCAAATCTATTATTGGATGATTTACATAATAGTGCGAACATATTGTCATTGCATCAATTCAGTCATCATGTAAAACTAGAGCAGATGGAAAACTAAAAATCCTGTAATCATTGAATAAATCTTGAACAGGAAATCCAACGATCAATATTTGTGAGTGCAACTTCCTTTTTTTCTCAAATAAAAACTATTTTTGTTTGTGTAGAGTAGAATTTAGACATACATATAGGAATATATGTTTTGAATGTATTAAAATTAGCTAAGAAATTCTTCATGAACCTGGAATTACATACTAATGTTAGTGAGTATGATTTTTTTTTCTTTTTAAAATCTGGTACTGATTTAGGACATTATGGAGCAAACTTTTGTATATAAACACTCTTAGGTGTATGGTATAATTTGGTTCACATGTTAGATCTGGAAGGAAGACTGGTAATAAACAAATATAAGATGTAAAAAAAATCTTAGGCTCTATTCTCTTTAAACAAACAAGTGCCTGCAGGGTCATGATGGTGGATTGCCACAGCTCGATTGTATTCTGTCGAACCTTTAAACAGTATAAAAACGGACTGAAAACCCAAAATTTCATCAACTGTTAATAGAAAATAATTAAAAGACCCAATCATTAAATCCTATATCGCACCCTTTCTGTGAACGTTATGCTTTTTCAGCAGTTGGCTCTGTTTGTTGTTACTCGTTCTTGGTTGCTTAATTAATGGTCCTAATAAATCCATACTTTAAATTCATATTCAAAGAAACTTATGAACTAATTTATCCAATGGTTGTGGAGGAAATGTGTGAGGTTGTTTACCATGCTTAGTGGTGTATTTTGCCGTGCTGACATTCATGAAAAACGCAGCAGTGTATGAGAGGGTTATCTAGAGTGTATGCACCACCTAAATGTTGGAAGGCATTAAATTTTGCGTCGGTCTTGGGGTGGTTAACCTCGGTTTTACTGGAAAGAAAAAGGGTTCACATGATATAAATGTATGTTTAGTTGTAGGGCGGGTGTTGCAAACTGATTGGTACAAGTTTATCCATGTATGGTATAAAAACTTCTGATATAAACACATCAAATCATGCGCATGCATGACTGTAGACAAAAGTTGGTGGCGTGACGGTCATCGGGTGGCAGGAGCAACCGTGCAAGTGCATGGTGCACCCTGTGATATGCAGAAGAAACACAGAAGTGTATATAATATACATATATATATATAACATATAAATGGAACAAAACAGAAAAGGAAAGATAGATAGGGAGAAAGGGAATTGGGAAACGCAACAGCAACAGAAGAAAGGAGGAGGGGCTCGGCTGTTCAAGTAGTGGTGGTTTGTGTAAATGAAAATCGGCAAGGCCCGTTGTTTCTTAAATTTTTTTAAATATATATATATATATTAAAGTCAGAAGGAAACGAAAGGATAGAGGAGAATAGTGGGGAGTTTGGTTGGGCATTTTTGCTTGGAACTTTGAAGGAGGCACAATATATTTTAATACGTAGTTGGTGTGGGCTTGGGCTAAAGCCCAGTTTTAATTTATAATGATAAAGTTTTTAAAAGGATAAAGTAAGGTTTAAATATATATGAAAGTATCCCTGTTTATAAATAAAATATACGGGCCGTTGTATTTGGGCTTGGCCCATCTCTATATAATAAGAAAGAAGTAAAATGTTTTAAGTTATAATATACATATGTGTGTTGATAACTTTAGCTGGATCAAGAAAATATATTCAAGTAGTTTGGCTCATATTTGGGTAGTCCAGTCGAGCATTAGTATGTGTAGATAACTCGACATAATTTGTTGAATTTTAAACAAATTCGATAAATTAATTTATTTAGTCATTATTGGAAAATTGTATTTAAATAAATCAAACATGAATTTAGTCGACAAATTAAGTTAATGAGAAAAATATTGATCAGTAATGATTGATAATTCAGTAAATTTTGAATTACTTGTTCAGTTAATTGTTTGATTAATTAAGTTGTAATAAATTACGTTAAATCGTAATTATATATTATATGGACATCTATTAGTGGAAATAAACACCGTTCGACTATATGTTTGATTGACTGAATGGTTTGAACATCCTGTTAGCTGAAATAAACACCATTCTCCGATTATATCAGTTTGCTATATTTTATCAGTTAATATTTGTTGTTGAGATATTATCAGTTGTTAATAATGAATTGTATTTATGTAATGGTTTGTGCAAATTGGGTTAACGGTTTGAATGTCGTCTGTTTAAAGTGTATATACCATTGGAGCTGGTAAGCAGTTTTCTGTAAAATAACTCAGAAATAAATTTATATTTTGATAATTGATATAATTGTTTTTAAGAGGCAATTAAATATATTATTTTTAAATTAATTATATTATTAATTTGAAAAGAAAGACTTACTTGAAATCGTTTTAAACTATTCGTTTTCTTAAATGAATTATGATATGTTAATTAGTTTTGAATTAACAGATTTTTGTAAGATAATGGTGTAGTTAAGTAGTTGTTTAAATTTAGATAAATTTTATCAGAAGAATGTTTTAAACTTAATTAAGTAATTTTTTAAAAGGATAATCAGATTATTTGAGGAAACAAGAAATCAAGTCGATGATTTGAATTAAATTCCCTGATTTAATATTCAAGTTAATCAAGTCAACTTGATGAATTATTCCAGAACAACAATGTTGTTTGAAATGGATTATAATTTGGAAATCAAATGGATTTACAAATACTGGTTTGTCAAATATTTTGGACATCGAACTTGTACGAATCTTGACGATAAGAAATGATTTCGATTCAAGGTCTGAGAGGTAATTAAAAAACCCCAACTTGAACGATTTCACTACTATTCGATAGATCATATTTGTTTGTTTTCAAAATAAGTATTAGAGTTAAATATCGTCTTTGTCTATGAAATGAATATTCGAGAATGAGATTTATCATGTAAAAGGGATAATAAGAAATTATAAGTTAATTAATGCTTATGTTTTAGATTAAATGTACATATAAAGTTAATATTTAAAGATTATTTAAATAAGGCTTTGCAGATCCAATGGAAATAAACTTTTTTATTTTTTATTTGATAGTTAAATCACCAACTTTCAAATCTAGGCTTTTTCGTTATCGTTTACAAAGAGACCAGAATCTTAATTCCACTTAGATTCGATATAAGATTCGTGTCAGAGACTATTGAAGATTATTGAAAACAGAGTTATGCAAGGGTTGTTTTGTCAATCCTAGGTAGAAATTGTCTAATATGGATTTATAGAATAGTGCCTTCAGTTTGTTCAATCCTAAGACAACTTATATGGATGAATGTATGATAGAGTATGCCTAACCAATCACGTACGTTCATCTATTCAAACGTATTTAAGTTAAGGCGGAGGAATTCGTTTCTCTTGCTTTATACCTGTTAGACCAAAAAGTGGTTCTAACACCCAAATTGATTAAAAGCAGAATGAAATGAGATCAAAAGTAAAATGAACACACAGAATTTATAGTGGTTCGTCGAAGAAATGCCTACGTCCACTTGTCTTTCACTATTTTCAATGATGTAGTTACAAATACAATGAAATATTCACTTGATTTCTCTCACAACTCACTTACATTCACTCAATTGTCTAAAAAAATAATAATGAAAGAAGATTTGGATTTTCCGAGAATGCTGGAATTCGGGTTATGAAGGTGGTTGAACTCTCAAAGTGCCAGAAAAAGATCCCTTTCTTTGTCTCCAGATAGGGTATTTATAGGTGAAAATTCGCTCAGAACCCGATCCGGATCGAAGCCACGTGTCATCCATCCCATTAGCCTCGGGTTCGGATAGATTTCTGTGTTGACAACGCATCAGAGCAGTGGACGTTGTGGGTAGGAACTGGTCATAGCCGCTCCGAATAACTTGGCGATCATGCAGGAGAATGACGTGGAAGATGGGTTCGGATCGGAAGAGTATACAGGAGGGGTTCGGATCGGGGTAACCGATCCGATCCGGTTTTGTCCCAAGGCTAAGTCGTCGTTCTCTTTCATTTTGTTCCGATCCGTCTTCGTAACAGGTAGCTCTCCGATCCAACTGGAAGTAGTTGCTCTCCGATTCGAACAGTCATGCCTCTCTGACTCCAAAAGCAATAGTTCACCGATCCGAACAACAGACTTCATCCGATCCGAACCGCTACACTGCTCCGATCCGACCTGCTTCAGTGCTTCCGAAGTTTTTTCAATGTTTCATATCTTGACTTTGTGTTGCCCAGTTCACAAAGTGGGCTAACATTTTGCCCCCTCAAAGGATGCTTCTGTTGGAGACGGAGCATGCTTTGACTGTCATTGCACAACGCTCTTCGAGGTAATTTTTCTTTTGATTTTCCTTGTGTTTTCATCTTTTTCTTCAAATTTCAATTTAATTCGTTACTGAACTAAAGAATTCGGTTCGGGTCGGATTCCGATCCGAACAGACCCCTTCTTCTTTCCATCTTTCATTGGACTATTGGGCCAAGCTTTACTTCTGGACTGCCTATCCGATCCGAACGGGGGTTCTTCTATTGGGCTATCGGTCCGATCCGAATGGGGAGACGAATAGACACTCTTCTCCTCTATATAAACTGAGTCTTCTTCCTTCTCTCATTTTTATTGTTTCACCGCTCCCGAAGCTCTGCAAAACGAGAAAACCTAATTCTTGAAGTATCAAAATTCCTTTTAATTCTCGAAGTAATTACATCGGTAGGTTATAAAACTTTAAACAATTCCTTCTTTAATTGCTCTCGATTCGGATTCGTAGACGATTAGGATGATTTGAGTATGAAAATTGGAAAACCTTGCCACCGTGACACCCCCTCGTCATCGTCGCCAATAGACTCGTTGCCATCTCGAGGTTGGAACGGAGGGGATTAGAATCCGTTGTTGGGTGAGCCAGCGTGTAATTGCTTGGCTTTGATTTGGGTGAATGGCACGAAACTGACCTTGGCGTTGGTTAGGGAAGAAAGAGGGTGAAGGAGAAGAAGAAGATAGTAGGGAATCGGTTCGGTTCGGAGGGATATGGAAGGTGAAAAAATAAGGGAAGAAGGAATGAAATTCAGGAGGTCGGACCGGGTCGGGGCAAGTAAAGAAAAAAAAGAAAAGAAATCCAGGAGATCGGATCGGGTCGGAGCAAGTATTTAAGGAAGGGGGAAAGGGAGCTTGCCTAACCGGATCGGGTCGGACCATAAGATAAAAGGAGGAGAAGTATGACTATGTGATCCGATCCGAACCGTTAGGGGACTCTACCTCCGAACCGACCCGATTTTGATTTCTGAGTTCCACAGTTTATCCGAGCCCAAGTCGAGGCCGCATCCCCGATCCGATCCCCATAAGCGCGTCCGAACCGAACCGAAAAGCAGTTCACCTTAATGCATAAGAACTTGTTTAACTGGCCCAATCAACTTTTGGCATAATCTTCAACCTAATGGGCAGTTAGGATAGTGCCTTGCAAACGTAACTGGACATCAAGAACTACTTCAACTCTTTATATTTTGCCAAACTTTTTCGTCGCACTTTTAAATATTTACTTTGCATTTTCCGCATGCATTATTTACACTTTAGTTTTCACACATACACGGGGGGATACGGGCTAATTTGCTCTAATTTGTGCTATTGCTTCTTCAATAGTTTTATGACCATGAGACCCAGACGCTCTTCCAGACTAGCTGAGAAGAAAGAGGCCCCGGAAACCTCCACCAAAATTACTCTCGAGGACATATCTTCTCCGTCGGATCCAGAATGGGATAATGAGGGTTCAGACTACGAAGTCGGAAATCGTGAAAGTGACGAAGTGTCCACAAAGAATGAAGTTTCTCTAGGTTTTGAAGAGGAAGGAGGGGTTGGCGACGACCGGGCTCCAGATGAGTTTGAATCGGCTGTCATATTTGAATCACCCCAAGATTCTGTTGAATCAACAATTGATAACGACCGACTTACCCGAATTTGTTTGAAATACGGGATAATGAAAAGGGACACTCTAGCGCCTTCGAGATCTGACAGTCCCCACAACCCTCCAGAAGGATATATGGCGGTCACTCGGTTGATGTGTATGGTCGGTGCTATCCCTCCATTTTATCCCTTCATCGTTGATTTTCTAAGACAAATGCGGATTGCCCCCATGCAGCTGCATCCCAATTCTTATGCCTACTCGCACACTTTATACATAGCATACCGTGAGATCTTAGGCATAGAGCTCACTTTCGATGACGTTCATTTCTTCTATAACTTCAAGCATCGGACTCGAGAGACTCCTTCTTTCTGCTATTTTGAGTCTGTTCCTAAGAGGAAGATAATCTCAGCGCCATTCAGCAGTAAAGCTGGAGATTCCAGACTGGAGTGGTTTTATGTGAAGCGACAGCCTGGGTGTGCCAGGAGATGGACGAAATCAAGTAAAGCACTGATTATCTACATCTTGGCTCTATACCTTCAAGTCATTGTCTTAACTCGTTTTTCTTTTTGTTTGCAGTCGACAATCCAAAACAAATATCAGATCATGTGTTCTTTGACCGGATGCACCAACTTCTTAATGGAGACCAAAAATTCCTAACTATTGATGAAGTCCTTAAGGACGAATATCTTCACTTTTATGGGCGATTATCCGTTTTTCGTAGTATTGGTCATGGGACGGCTCCGTACGTATATATCCCTCCAGTGGATGTAGTCCCAGAGATAGGAGAAGGTTCGGGAGTTCCTGTAGTGCCTCTTCAAACTTCACCTTCTCCATCTTCCACTCAAGATGACGAATTGGCTAACCTGGCTGAAAAGCATCGTGAAGGGTATACTGCCCCTAAGGAGGCTACTTCTCCGGAAAAGTCAACATCCTCCAAAGAGTCGCCACTTAATGCTTCCGAGGGAGATGTCCCTAGTACTGATGACCCAATATTTCAGGGTTTGGGGGATCTCCCCTTACCTGAAACTATATACACTTCAGAGGATTTTAGGAAGGATCCTTTAGTCTTCACCTCTTCTGAAGAGACCACTCCTGCTAAGGCCAAAGAGCCCGTACTAGTCTAGCTTCGGACTCGGGTTGGTTGGGGGGAAACACACCACTTAGGATACACTTTATACAATAGCATTAGCATTCATTGCACCTCTCTCTCTGTGAAGCTATTAATTCTGAATTTCATTTGTCTTATTGTGCAGGCACGATGTCCCGATCTTACTATGATATTAGGAAGCTCCACCGCAGCATGTCTAATCCACCTCAAGATATCGAGTATGATCGCCGTGATGATCGCGGTAGGGAGGAGAGAAGGCCTTATGAACCCTATCGCCCTCGACCCTCACGTTCTCGCTCTCCCGTTCGGTCGGACCAAGAGAAATATAAAGGTTATCAAAGTCGTAGGGAAGAGGACAGGCCACAATCGAAAGACTCCACCTCTTCCCACGAAAAGCGTAGCAGAGAGAGAAGTCCTCCAAAAGATACTGAGTCTCGAAGTAAACGCAAGGTCCCTGCTACTAAACGACCTAGGACAGACAAAGAAACTATTGAATCCTCCATACACAGGGACACTGAATTGACGATCCCCGCTCCTCCACCACTAGATGCAGAAACTGCAATCAAGCGGGCGTATTTGGAGGAGCAATTTCCCGAACATTACTTCGAGACTTTGACTTTTTTACCTGCCCTCGAACCTATTTCTTCCAGGTGGGCAGACGAGGCCAAAGCAAAGATAGACGCGGTTGAAAAACAGTATTCTGAGATGTTTAAATATTCACGCAACCTTTCCAGAATTATCCGTACTCTAATCACGAATGCTGATTCAATGCAAAAAACCGCGGAAGAAGATGCAAAGGCCTTAAAGAACCTAGGTAAAGATTTAGAGGACACACAGGCCCAGCTTGCTATTGCTCGGAGGGACGCTACCAACTTCAAACAACAATTTGAGGATATGCAAAAACGTTATCATGACTTGCTTGAATCTCACACTCAAGAGCATTCTGAGTTAAAAAAGCAAGCTGATGATGCTAAGTCAGAAGATGCTAAGACGCGCCTTGCTTACACTGACCTCGAACGGAAAAATGCCGAGTTAGCAAAGAGGAATGCTGAGCTAGAAAAGAAAAATGCTGACTTGGCTTCAAAGCTACTGAAGGCAGAGAACAGAGCTGCCCTGGCGGAGGGCAACGTTGAGTGTGCTATCAAATCTGTGGAGGAGGCCCGCCAACAACTGTCAGAGGCGGAGGCAGAGATTCATGGTTTCGGCGAATTAATGATTGAATTCTTCGCACATATCATCCGTCGCCGATACATTTCTTGGATCGAGGATTACCCATCCACTCTAGTTCAAGTATGGAGTCAGATCGTCGAGTGGGAAAAAGAGGAGCTCAAGGTCGATTCCATCGATGAGGATAAGCTAATGGAGAAATACTTGAGGGATGATGAGCCGGAACGCCTAGCTGAAGGGCGCCGCCTCATTGCTGATGCTATGGAAGAAGAGAGGCGGAGGACTAAACAGAAGAATGTTCTCGAAGCTGGTTCCTCTTCTACTGCCCCTGCGACTTCTGAAGTAGTGGGGTATGATCCTGAAAATCCGGGAATCCCCTGAACAACTCTGCTATCCCCTATTCTAGAAACGGCATCAGAAACAGTAGTTACCCCTGCCGAGAAGTCTTCAGAAGGTATCCCTACCTTTTCTCCTCAATTTGTCAAGGCTATTTCTACCTTTCGCCATGTGATTGAGCAATCGATGAAAAACCCATTATTTTCTCCTGAGTTGATAACTATTGCTTCTCACTTTGTAGGTGCTGAGCCATTCGGAAAGACAGAGGTGACTCAAGGAGCCGCATCTGGGGCAGAACCTTCGGAGAAGGCAAAAGAAGGGAAGGACTAGGTTGCTCCTATAGATTTGGGAGAAGGAAGCGAACCTTCTAAGGCTGAAACTCCCCATGATGAAGAAATGATAGCAGCCTTAAAGGACGATGGCGGCGACGGAGGACATGAGGAAGATCCAGAGGTGGCAATAGTCGGGGAGTCGAAAAATGCTGATGATGTTACTTTGGCTGCAATGAAAGCTGATAAGATAAACGCTTGCAATTAAAACCCAAAGAACTAGACCCTGAAGCCCTCAAGCCTCTCGCGGTTGTGGATGCGGGATCAAGGTTAGTTGTTAAGCTCTCAACTAGATCTATTACAAAGGAACTCGCTAAAAAATCTTCTCTTGATTCCAGCGTTCCGCCCTCCGGGATGAAGTCAACCAGTTCCAGCACCGCATCTTCAGGAAAGAAGAAATCAAAACGAATCTTGACAGAGGCCGAGAAAGAGGAAAAGGATGCGGAGAAAGCCGCCAAGAAGTCCAAGGCTCACTCGAAATCTAAATAGTGGGTTGCCTTGTGTCGTTTTAGCATTTAGTGAACCAACAATTGCTGCTACAAGAGTGGCTCTTGCACCTTCTTTTTTAGCTATTTTCCTGTACAAATTCATTCATTCGTAAATAAAAAATAATTCATTTCCTGCAATGTCTGTTTGTCAGTAGTTCTGCACTTATGTAAAAATGCATGTCTTACTATAGTTATGAAATGAAGTTACGGAGGGAGGAGATATGTGTATACATATATGCCCCCAGTCAATTCTCACAAATTATTTAAGGATTAATCAAGAAATCTGAATGCTCCTGATTTTCTGACGGGATAGCATTTTCTGTGTCGTCAGTGCCTGTCATTTTTTCTGGCATTTCTTTTATACTCTCCTGTCTTATACTCAGGTTAGAGTTCTTACTGAGGCGGTCCCTTGTCTGGGTGCACCTTCATGCCTCAAAGGACGTCGTCTTCCCGTCCTTTTATACTTTCTCTCTCTCTGGAGAGTTAGAGTTCGAGCTCAGCAATCTATTCACTCCCCGATCCTTCAGCGGGGAAGGATCTCTTTCCCAGCGCTCAGTCGGAGACGCTTTTATACTCTCTCTCTCTGGAGAGTTAGAGTTAAGAATGTCGTTTTCTCACCCTCCGATCCTTCAGTGAAGAAGAATCTCTTTCTCAGCGCTCAGTCGGAGACGCTTTTATACTCTCTCTCTCTGGAGAGTTAGAGTTAAGAATGTCGTTTTCTCATTCTTTTATGTCTTGTCGCACAAATAGCCGTTGTGCTTTTACTTATGTTTAAACTATCTTCAACCTTTTCAGGTTTTGAATCATCTTGTATTCGATAATCACAACAGAATAGTCGATGAATGTATATATATAATGCATAAAAGTAAATAACACACAATATTTTTATAGTGGTTCGGCTAAGTCGTAGCCTACATCCACTTTATAGTCCTTTATTCATATCATCAGATTTTCCCAAGGCAAGTCATGCCTTATTACAGAGTTCATAAGAAAAATAACAAAGAGTACTACATTTCTAATCCAAATATCGCATCAAGTGTTGGGCATTCCATGCCCTTGGGACTTCTTCGCCATCTACGGTCGTTAACTTGAAGGTTCCTTTTTCAAGTTTCCGTTGGATGACAAAGGGTCCTTCCCACTTTGGACCGAGGTGAGGAAGGGATGGAAAGACTCTCTTTAGCACCAAATCTCCTGGTTCAAAAGTCCTAAGGCGAACTTTTTTGTCGTAATAGCGTGCCATCTGACGTCGATGCCTTGTAGCACGCAAATCCGCTTCGTCCCTTTTTTCTTCGATTTCATCAAGAGACTCGAGTAAGAGTGCCCGATTAGTCATCGGGTCAAAATATGTCACCCGGTGGGAAGGGACTTCAAGCTCTACTGGAATTACTGCTTCTAAGCCAAAAGAGAGAGAGAAAGGGGTATGACCAGTAGCCATCTTAAATGTTGTCCGATATGGCCACAAAGCTAGGGGCAATTCGTCAACCCATTTTGCCTTTGCGCGCTCCAACCGTTTCTTGAGGATGGATTTTATTACTTTGTTTATTGCCTCAACTTGCCTGTTCGACTGCGGATAAGCAACCGCAGTGTATCGCTTGTCGATCTTATACTTCTGGCAGAAAATTCTGAATTCAGTACCATCAAACTGGGTTCCGTTGTCAGATATAATGGTCCTTGGGATCCCAAATCGGCATATAATATTTCTAACCACGAAACTTATCACCTTTCTTGCCGTGATTTTGGTCAAGGGCTCAGCTTCCACCCACTTCGTAAAATAGTCCACAGTGACTACTGCATATTTCGCACCTCCTTTAGCAATCGGTAGAACTCCAATGATGTCAATTCCCCATGTGGAAAATGGCCAAGGGCTCACCATTGATTTGAGTTTGGTCGACGGTGCTCTGGGGATTTTGGCGAATCTCTGGCACTTATCGCAACGTCGTGAGTAATCAGCCGCATCTTTATTAATTTTGGGCTAGAAGTATCCATAAGTATGACCTCCTGTATGATCCCCACACTCACCTTCGTGCACTTCTCTCAGTACACATTTGATGTCGTCGTGTGCTATACAGCGTAACAGGGGCATAGAAAATCCTTGTCTATAAAGAATATCATCTTGTATGACATATCTAGTAGCCTTGCGAACTATATCCCTTTTCTCGCTCTTCTTTGACGGGAGTGTCCCATTCTTAAGGAAGTTCTTAATTGGGGTCATCCACGACTCTTTCTCCGGTTCCGCTTCGAAAGCGAACTCAATTTCCATCGACTCAAAGCTTGGCGATTCCAAAGTTTCAATTGGAATTATTTCAGTCTCTTCTGGATTGTCGGAACTAGCCAGCTTTGCCAGCCTATCCGCCTTCTGGTTTTCGGCTCTTGGGATATGTGTTATATTGTACCGCTCCAAGTTGCTCAATAGCTCTCTCACTTTCCTGAGGTAGGCGATAAGTCGAGGTCCCCGAGCCACAAATTCCTCTCGCACTTGGCAAACAACGATTTTAGAGTCACAGAATATGTCCAACATTTTTATTCCGAGGTCTTTAGCAAGCTTCAGCCCGACAATCAGGGCTTCGTATTCAGAGTCATTGTTAGTCGCCGAGAATTCTAATTGTAGAGCGTAATATAACGACCGTCCTTCAGGAGTGACTAAGACGATTCCAGCTCCGGACCTTCGGTCGTTCCTGGCTCCATCTGTATATAGTTTCCATGGATCTATCTTTAGCTCATCCTCGGACTTAACCACTTTGTCATCGATTACTTCCTCCTCTGGGATGGTGAACTCTGCTATAAAGTCTGCCAGAGCTTGCCCCCTGATCGACCTTCGTGGTTGAAAATTTAAATCAAACTGACTTAATTCTATATTCCATTTGGTCAACCTTCCCGATGCTTCGGGTCTCTGCAACACCTGCTTCAGGGGCTGGTCGGTGTATATGGTTATTGGATGAGCTTGGAAATAGTGACGAAGTTTTCGGGATGCGATTAGGAGGCTGTAAGCGAGCTTCTTAATCTTTGGGTAGTTGCGCTCTGCCGCTGCTAATTTCTTGCTTACATAATATACTAGCCTTTGTACTTTGTCTTCTTCTCGAACCAGGGCTGTGCTAACGGCATGAGCCGAGACTGCCAAGTAAACAAACAATTCTTCGTGATCCACTGGATTTGACAAAATCGGTGGTTTCTCTAGCAGTACCAATAAATTTCGAAAGGCCTCAACACAGTCTGGAGTCCACTCGAAGTTCTTCTTTCCCCTTTTAATCAAATAAAAAACGGGACGCATTTATCTGTTGCTTTAGAGATAAATCTACTCAGCGCAATTACTTTCCCTACAAGACTTTGGACGTCTTTAATTCTCCTCGGCTCTTCAATGTTTCTAATCGCTGCTATTTGGCTAGGATTGATTTCAATTCCTAGGGAGCTCACAATGAAGCCTAGGAACTTTCCCGATGCCACTCCAAATGAGCATTTCAAAGGATTCAACTTCATCCGATACTTTCGCAGGATACCAAACATTTCCGCCAAGTCTTGCGTATGACTGAAGGACTGTTTCGATTTGACAAGCATATCATCCACGTAAACTTCCATAGTTTTCCCTATTTGATTATAAAACATTCTGTTCACCAAGCGCTGATAAGTGGCTCTGGCGTTTTTCAATCCGAATGGTATTACAACATAACAATATAATCCCAAATTTGTAATGAAGCTCGTATGTTCTTGATCTAGCACGTGCATAGGAATTTGGTTGTACCCAGAATATGCGTCCATGAAAGAGAGAAGTTCATAACCTTCTATCGAATCTACAAGCTGGTCAATCCTGGGAAGTGGGAAACTATCTTTTGGGCAAGCTTTGTTCAAGTCTGAAAAATCAATGCAAGTCCGCCACTTTCCATTCAGCTTTTTTACCAAGACGGGATACGATATCCAGTCGGGATATGTCGAATCTCGAATAAATCCGTTCAGCTTCAGCTTCTCCACTTCCTCTTTGAGAGCAGCCGACCTCTCTGGGCCTAGCATACGTCTCTTTTGCTTCACAGGCGGATGTTTCGGGTTTACTTTTAGTGTGTGACTTATGATGGATGGCGATATCCCACACATGTCAGCGTGGGTCCAGGCAAACACGTCCAAGTTCGCCTTCAAGAAGTCCGTTAGTTCTTTGGCTCGACGTGGATCCAATTGAGATCCAATCTTCAAAACTCTTGTTGGATCAGCTTCATCAATGGGAATTTCCACTGTCGCTTCATTAGGAGTTGCATTTCTAGTCTCTGGTTCCTCGTCTTTTCTGGGATCCAGGTCTTCAGGCGTTCCTTTGGTCAACTCCTTTGGGGTCGATCTCTCTAATTGCTATTCCGAGCCCCCCTTCGGGGGAGGTGAGGCATCTTTACTCTCGATGTTAAGTCCTTTCATCAACATCTTCAATTCGGCAACATAGCAGGCCCGTCCGGAAACTTGATCCCCTCTCATTACTCCAGTTCCGGCTTCAGTTGGGAACTTAAGCAATAAACACCAAGGGGCGATGCAAGCTCTGAACTTAGCAAGGGCAGGCCTCCCAAAAATGCATTATAAGGTGAATCTACGTCCAAGACTACGAACTGAAGCATCCGCACTCTTCGGCGTTCTCCTTGCCCCAAGGTCACGGGCAAATCTATGTACCCCATGGGAGCTGTTGACGCCCCGTTGAAGCCTCTGATCCATCCTTCACATGGCTTCAAATCTTCAGATTCAAGCTTCATCTGATCGAATGACTTTTTAAATAAAATATTAACAGAACTTCCGTTGTCTACTAACACCTTATGAACCAAGGCCAGCCCAACGGTGGTAGTTATGACCAACGGATCATCAGTGGGTGATTGGATCCCAGTATTGTCTCTGGTGCGGAACACCACGTCGTCAAACATTGTCTTCTGTTGTTTTATGGGGGCGATATCTTCCAAATCATCACATTCATTCACATCTACGTGGCAGCATTTACATATTGATCCATTGCTCTAAAGCTACGGATTGCTGGGTGAGGTCCACCCACTATGGAGTTGATAACAATTCCCTTGCCTTTCTGCTGCGCTGTAGGCTTGGGAGCTGATTGAATCTGTTTTGGAGCCTGCTCTCCTTGCCCCCTGTCCCTCGAGGCAACCTTATATTCATCCAGTTTCCCTTCACGCAGCAACTTTTCAATCACATCTCTCAAATGCCGACATTCATTGGTTGAATGCCCATGAGTTCCATGAAACAAACAAAACTTCCCAGTTGCCATTTCTTTCTCTGTCGAGTCACGAGGTGGCGGTCTTTTATATTGCAAAACATTGTATGTATCCAGGTAAATGTTCTCCAGAGTGTCGTTCAACGGTGTATAATTCTCATAAGTCTGGAATCGGGGCCTTTTGCTAGGATCACTTCCTCTATTTCTATTTCTTCTGTTACCGTTCGCATTACGGTTATTGTTGTTGCCCCCGTTTCTAGACTTGTCGTTTCCACTCTTGTTTCCCACATTTACTTCAACTTTTCTGGAACATTCCCCAGACTGCTTCACGGCGACGTTACTCTGAACATTTTCTTTTGAAGCCGCTTCAGACTTTCTCTTTCGGTTTGCCCTGGCCTCCTCTCGTCTCAAATAAATATCAGCCTTTTCATAGAATATCTTTCTCGTGGAGGGTGTCTTCCCAGAAAGGTAATCTCCAAACTCGGATTCAGGATCGACTCCTTCCTTTAATGCCATCAAGATGGTGGGCTCATGCGGGTCGCTAACTTCAGTTACAGCTAAGTTAAAACGGTCAAGATATGACCTCAAAGATTCTCCTGTCGCCTGCTTAAATCTTGATAATTCAATAACACTTTTGGACTTTCGGGTATGGAGTCGAAACTGATTCATAAAACGTTCTCTCAATTCCTTATAATTCGACACCGAACGAAGGGGAAGTCGGGTAAACCATAACAGCGCCACATCCTCTAAATAGATCGGGAATGCCTTACATTTCACTGCATCAGGAGCAGTGGCAGCATTCATGAGCCACGAGTATCGCATCAAATGCTGTCCTGGATCAGTTCTCGCATTGTACTTGTCCATCTGTGGCAGGTTAAAACGCCGGGGAAACTTAAAATCGAGGATGTCGTTAGTGAAAGGCGTATGGCTTCGCTCAATGCCATAATCTTCAATGGTATAGTTCCGACTCTCGGACATAATCTGGCGTACCATTGCCTGTACATCAGAATTAGTTAGGGGCCGTTCAGGTTCCCTGGTCCTGGTATCCGGGTTCCTTCTGGGCTCTTGTTCAGGAGATGCCCTTCTTCTTTGAGCTTCTTCTGCTCTATTCCGCTCCCGGTCGATCTCGGGAGGAGGGGACTGGAGCCTTTGCCCCTGAGTGGGAACATTGTTTCCTAGTGCTCGTGCAATATCCTCGCGAGACCCCAAAGATCTGAATGTCAGATGCTCCAAATTCTGAGGTCGTTCGAGCGGCCTTCGTTCACGGGGCCGCTCTTCCTCGGAAGAAGAAGATTGATCCACTGGTGTTTGACGAACCGGGGATGGGGTTCTCTGTCTTCGGAGTTCGCTAATTTCCCTACTCATGATTCTCATATTTTCTTGCATCATGAGGTTGGTGCGCTCGTGGATTTTCATAGCCTCCCTAGTACTCTCAAGCATGTCAAGTAGGCGCGAGAAAACTCCTTGAGTAATGGGCGCGGATGGATTGACCTGATCATTGACCCTGGTGGCTGGAATCAGAGCATTCGTAGGGACTCGAGTAGAGGTTCCAACATCACCAAGTGTCGGATCGGTTCGGAGATGGGAGATCGGGTCGGTTCGGAGCTGGGGAGCCTGGTCGGGTCGGTACACGGCAAGCTGCTCGGGTCGGTTCAGGTTGGGGGAATGCACTGCTTCAGAATATCCTACCCGGATCGGATCGGAGCTCTCCCCCTGAAGGCGGTTCGGGTTTCCTGCATCGATTCGTCCTGCTGCTGAACTCTGCCCATGAGACCTTGTCACAACCACATTTTGCTAATCTTCGCCAACTCCATTTCCTCGACCGGATTGAACTTCTTTGCCTTTTCCTTTGGCCATGGTTCTTCAACAATCAATTCAACAAATATCCAAGAGCGTCGAAACTGGAGGATTAACTTCTTTGAACTCAACGGTCCAAAAAGTAGAACGATAATCCCGAAAAACAAAGAATTCAGATATTTCTCAGTGAAAGCACCAAAATGTTAGACCAAAAAGTGGTTCTAACACCCAAATTGATTAAAAGCAGAATGAAATGAGATCAAAAGTAAAATGAACACACAGGATTTATAGTGGTTCGACGAAGAAATGCCTACGTCCACTTGTCTTTCACTATTTTCAATGATGTAGTTGCAAATACAATGAAATATTCACTTGATTTCTCTCACAACTCACTTACATTCACTCAATTGTCTAAAAACAAATAATGAAAGAAGATTTGGATTTTCCGGGAATGCTGGAATTCGGGTTATGAAGGTGGTTGAACTCTCAAAGTGCCAGAAAAAGATCCGTTTCTTTGTCTCCAGATAGGGTGTTTATAGGTGAAAATTCGCTCAGAACCCGATCCGGATCGGAGCCACGTGTCATCCATCCCATTAGCCTCGGGTTCGGATAGATTTCTGTGTTGACAACGCATCAGAGCAGTGGACGTTGTGGGTAGGAACTGGTCATAGCCGCTCCGAATAACTTGGCGATCATGCAGGAGAATGACGTGGAAGATGGGTTCGGATCGGAAGAGTATACAGGAGGGGTTCGGATCGGGGTAACCGATCTGATCCGCTTTTGTCCCAAGGCTAAGTCTTCGTTCTCTTTCATTTCGTTCCGATCCGTCTTCGTAACAGGTAGCTCTCCGATCCAACTGGAAGTAGTTGCTCTCCGATCCGAACAGCCGTGCCTCTCTGACTCCAACAGCAATAGTTCACTGATCCGAACAGCAGACTTCATCCGATCCGAACCGTTACACTGCTCCGATCCGACCTGCTTCAGTGCTTCCCAAGTTTTTTCAATGTTTCATATCTTGACTTTGTGTTGCCCAGTTCAAAAAGTGGGCTAACAATACCCATAATATATTTTTGGAGAAGTTAATTAGTGGTTGACGGTATTGACGATGTGACATTCCAAGAAATGATTTGTCAAAGGTAAGTTCAGCCTACAGCCTCACAACCGGGAAATGACAAAAAACGTGCAGGCAGCATGGCTATGTGGGTCGCTCCCATTAGGGTGTATTGTCACCTATCTATAGAATTTTTTTTTGTTTCTTTAATCTTTTGACGTTGTCTCTTTCATGAAACGGTGGGTAGCTCCCAACCGTTAGTGACAATATATTCGATACACTCAAGCGAAATGAGTGGTCGGACGTGTGTGGGCCGGGTTGCAAGACGTTCTTATTGAACTCAGTGTATTCCCCTCTAGTGATACACTATCGAAAGGTGGTTCCATACTTTGTCATAGTTGGAAATCCATTATCCAATAAGTGCTTGTGATATTATACTATATATGTAGAGCATGAGATGCAAGCGTTCTGCTAGATGGTTATTTATTTATGGATTGATAGGCAATATTATAATATCAGACAAGTTTTCAATATAAAGATATTTTGCATTCTGCTAGATGATTATCTATTCTTTCAAATCATTTTGAAAGTTAAACCAATTTATTTCAGGATTTTCATAAGAGAAATCCCGTTTCGTTTTCACAGCGTGGTCTTATTGGATGTCCTATACTAATCAAGCTATTTTAAAATCGTTTACATATAGCAGTCCCATGACTGACCCAAAGTTTATTTTCTATGTTTTCCCTAAACTCTTGGGTGCACAAATTTGTACGAGCAGTCCAATAGTTTAGGATTTTACAGTTTTGTCAGAAGGAGCTTGGAGCAGGAGGCTTCAGTGTTAGATATTTAGAGTTTTATTCCACTGTATTTTATATATGATGTACTCTGATGATGTATGTAAGTGATAATAGAGTTTCTATTTCAAAGGTGATTTTATATATTATATTTTATTCCGCTGCGATTGTGGGATCCTATGTTGTTATTCAATTGCGTCTTCTGTCTAATTTCTTATATTCTAATTTTCTGTCTTTCTATTTCTCATCCTCTAACTTCTTTCTATTTATGATTCGTATTTTCATGCAATTTGGGTTGTACATGAGTTGTATTCAGTCAATTCTAATGGTACGGATTTGTGGGTTGTAACAATATGTATATAAAAGGACAAAAATAAATGGCACTAATTGTGATTAATGGAAATGAATTGGAATAAACGGGAAATAATAGTAACCTATTATAATTAAATACTTTAATGAGAATGTTATATAATAGGTAGGCTTGTCCTAGGGACAAGTGGAAATTATAACATAAGTTACAACAAAAGGAAAGGAAGCTTATTAGTAAGCCTTAGTTAAGAGAACTAAGTTTATAAGTAAACAACGACAAGTTGTAGTGACATGTTAAACGGTAAACAGTTGAATTGATATGAAGTATACTTAATTACATAATAAGTAAAACATGATATCGTAACTATGGAATCATATAATGAATAATATAAAGGGATTGTAGATTACTTTCGTTAATTACAATCTAGATAATAACATGTGATGGGCTTATTAATAGACTTATATGGATTAAGTTATATATATATATATATGTGAAATTAATAAGTAAGAGGAACTTGGTAACTTGAAAAGAAGTCAATGTGAATGGGATAGTCTGTTAACATGTAATACTTAATGTTTAAATCTATGGGGGTTACATGAACCTGTCAAGTTAAGTAGGGGTTAAGTAAACATATTTGAATCAGTGGGACGGTTAAGTAAATCTTGGGGCGGTGGGTAATATATATATATATATACATACATACATACAGGCCCACAAACTTAACTTGTTGGGGGTTATGAAATCTTGTTACACTGGTAGGCATAACCTGTTGAAATCCTAGTGGTGAGGATGCAAGCCTAGGGGGAGGTTGTATCATCTTTTGTGTGGGATCCGTTTCAGTTGGTAACCCATATAGGTATCAAACGAGTACTCCAAACTAGGCCGGAGTCGGGGCACCCTTACTATGCTTATTGTAAGAGATCACTTGTGGGAGGGACAGTGTGGGCGGTGCATTTCGACGGGGTCATGTGTATGCATGGGTTCAGACAAAGGAGGTTAAGACACCATGACACCTGTAGATATGGTTTGTGCAAATCTGGTTAACGACGGGTTGCCACTTTAGGAAGTGATACATCCTACTGTGAGGCTAGCACAGTATCTACAAAGTTAGGCAGCTGATTGATTGGGGTAGTAATTAGGGTACATCTAGTTTCACTTGTTTTGGAGCCCGTTATTATCCTCAGGGGTAACACTGGTATGTTCAGTTGGGCTACCTGTTATTGTATGGGGGAAAATGTCTCAGTAGAAGTACGCCTCAGTCTACTATCTTGTTGTTGTTGGGGATCATCTTGTTCTTGTTATACTAGTAATGGTGCAGAGAAAAGTATTAAAGAAGCGCAATATGTTCTATCATGTTTATCCTGTTTACCTTGTTATACCTGCCTTATGACACTATTATCTCTCTCCAACTTATATACCTATGATGATGCTTTTACTTATTTATATGCTAAAAGTAATTGGACTCGCCATACTTTATGTCTGACCCATTTTGTTTCCTCTTCTTTCTCTTCTGTTCCACCTCAGATTCTCAGGGTGGGAATACTCATGCTTGATCAGGATTCTTCTTTCATTCTGCTTGGAGCTTCCTAAATGTACTGCTTGATTTTGTATCTTCTCTACTATGGCTATATTTTGGGGATTATGCTTCTTTATTTATTGTACTCTGATGATTTTAGTACAAGACATAAGTCTTAAGTTGATGTACTGGGTTTTATACATTTCAGACTTATGATGTAACTATGTTTTGAACCACAATGTTTTCTGATTAATAAAGTTTTAAATTCCGCTGTTATTTTATATCTGTCTTGTAATATTTCTGTTTACCTATAACACTTCATGAAACTTAATGCATTCTCTTAAAGAGTGACATTAACGGACGTGGGGTGTCACACTCAGTATTAGAGCTGAAGATTACCAGATCAGATAAAAGATTTTTAAAATTGTTTTCAAAAAGGTTTTAGAAATAAAGCATTTTCAAAAGAAAAGTCTATTTTGAAAACATATTCTCCAAAGCCATATGAAATATCTTTTGATTCTCTATTCGAATCCTTTTTTCCTTTTCTTTTTAGCATGTCTGGGGAACCTAATATTCCCGAGGGTGTTCAAGTACTAGATTGGTTCCGTAGGTATCTCAAGGCTACGATACCTACCGGGAGAAAAGGAGGCATCCCTTCCCCAGATGCAACCATTGTTCCTCCACCACCGCGAGTTGGTAAATCCTCTAAGAAATGTCATGGCTGTAAGAGCTTGGGTCATTTGGTCAAAGATTGCTGACAAAGGAAGAACGCTTGCTTCAACTGTGTTGAGGTCGGACACTATATGAGGGAATGCCCGATGAAACAAGGACATGACCAAAGGGTAGGATCTTTTGAAGGGCAAGTGTATATTCTCGTGGCCAGTGTACCGGATAGAGGTAGTAAAGTTTCCGTTGAATTTTTGATTTTACTTTCCAATTATCCAGCAAGGGCTCTTTTTGATTTGGGAACTTCGCTTTTTTCTTCTGATTCTATGGTTTAGTCTCTGCACCTTAGTACTAGTATGGTTTTGGATCCCGTTGTTGTCTCAAACCCCTTTGGGGGTACGACTCATCTGTCTATGGTCTGTCGGGGTTTGAAGATATCTGTGATTAGGCGTCGAATTTGAATGTGATGCATACGCGCTTGGTTTCATGGTCTATGGTTTGATTCTAGGGATGGATTGGCTAGCCATGTATGGTGTCATTCTAGATAGTGAGACGAGAGTCGTTAGACTTTTGACTTGCCATGAGAGGACCTTCGAGATTTCTTGTGACCCTAAAGGGTATCTCATGTTTAGTTTCCTAGAGTCTCTTGATGCATCTATTGATGATTTACGATCTGTACTAGTAGTCTGTGATCCTAATGTTTTTAAGGAGGTCCGGGGCTTAACTCTGAGGCGCGAGATCGGTTTCTTATATACTAGGTGGACAATGCAAAGCCATTTGCATTACTGGTGCGCCATATGGCTCCAAGGGAAAGGAGGGAGCTCAACAAGCAAGTAGGTGAGCTATTTGAGTAAAGGTTTATTAGGCGAAGTATATCTGAATAGGGTGCTCCAATAGTATTCGCCACTAAGGCGGATGGTTCGCTTCACTTTTGTGTGGACTATTGAGAGTTGAATAAAATCACTAAGAAAAATAGGCACCCACTACCGAGGATAGATGATCTATTTGACCATCTTGTTGGTGCATCTGTTTTCTCTCAATTAGACTTGACCACGGGGTTTTATCAGCTGAGGCTGGCCGAGGACAGTATAAACAAGACTGCCTTTAGAACTCCAGATGGTTTCTTCGATTGGCTCGTTATGCCTTTTGGGTTGACGAATGTACCCACCTGTTTTGTTGATCTAATGAGTAGGGTATTTTGGGAGTTCCTAAACAAGTTCGTTGTGGTCTTTGTTGATGACATCTTGATTTTATCGAAGAATGAGGAAGAGCATGCCCTACATTTGAGGGAGGTTATGAAAACTCTCTGTTCGGCAGCTTAAAGAGAAATTTCCCAAATGTCATTTTTGGAGAAAAGAAGTGAGACTTCTAGGGCATGTGGTCTCTAAAGATGGGATAGCAGTATATCCCGCGAAGGTAGTTGTATTCCAAAATTGGCAGATCCTAAAGAATACAACAGAGGTGAGATGTTTTCTTGGTTTAGCAGGCTATTATAGGAAGTTTATTAAGGACTTCGCAATGATATCATCCCCACTCACCAAACTAACAAAGAAGAATTTGACCTTTGGAACATTGATTATGAGGATGCTTTTCAACAACTAAAGAGGGCTCTTACAACAGCCCCAGTTTTGACTTTACCTGATGGAAACAAAGTATATACTAATGCAAGGGGAACATAGCTCAGTGCTAGCTTGATATAGAAGGGAAGGATAGTATGTTATGGAGGAAGATAGTTAAGAGTTCACGAGAAGAACTACCCTACCCATGTTTTGGAATTAGCCGCTAAAGTATTTTTGCTAAAGACTTGGCGGCAGTATCTGCTTGGAGAGAGGTTCAAGTTATACATAGACCATAAGTCGTACAAGTATACATTCTCGCAGAAGGATTTCAAATTGAGGAAGCAGAGATAGGCTTTTACTTGGACCTGAGACGATTATATAAACTTCAGAAATGATTGATCTTGTAACAACCCGAATTTTAACAACACGTTAAAACAAGGAATCAAGGCAGAATTTAATTTTAAAATCTGAATCAGGGGAAACGGGCTGTGCTATTGCGTTCGTCTCGGAAAAATACGCGAAATAGAGTCCGAGTTTTCGAGAAACGGAGTCCGTATGACCAAGTTATGGCCCAACGAAGTTTCAGAAAATTCCAAGTCCGAAAAACAGTTCAAAATTCAAATCTGGAGCCGAAAAGACTGGGCGGGAAAATTTCCCGCCCAACACCCAAGTCGACATGGGTGTCGACTTTGGTGTCGACACACCCAAGGTGGTGTCGACTTGCAAGTCGACACCCCTGTCGACCTGGGTGGTCGAGCAGGCCACTTGGGTGCGCCTGCTTGTGTCTCTGGTCCTGTTCTGGAAGCTTTCGATGGAATTTGATGGCTCAGATCTGATTTGGGGTTAATCCTATGGTTTAAACTACCCATAATCTCTATAAAAAGACCCCTAGACCTAGCCTAAACCCTCATTAATTCATTCCTACAACGAAGTTATGCCAAAATGCTCCCTTACCATGGCTTCCACCTTCATATCATGGCCTCCATCTTCATCTCCAAAGGCTTGAGCATCCAAAGCTAGATCCATGAAGAAGGTGCAAGCTTTCTACACCAAATCAAGGAGAAACCAATGTTGCTATGCAAGTTTCATGACGATTTTTCAACAAAGGAGCCACCTTTCTTGGACAAGACGATTCATGCTCCTAAATCTCTTGCCACGCTATGTAAGTTCTAGCTACTTCTAGATCTAAACGGTAGTTTTAATGATGGCATGGAATAAAACGAGATTAAACTAAGTATGCTAGCCTATATGAACCTTGTCATGCCTCTTTTGCTTGAACCTATGACTTTTGGCTATGCTTAGTGACTAAATCATGCTATTCATGTTATGATTAACCTAGTTTATCTTGCAAGTTTGAATCTTTATCTATGGAATGCTAGCATGAACCTTTGGGAACCATTTGACTTGTGAAACATTGGCAAAGATTTGACTTTGGGGCTTATGCATGTAAATGAACCCAAACCCCTTATGTTATCATGCATGTTTGTGGCCAAATTCCCTTATGATACTATGCATATTTGTGGCCAAATTCCCTTATGATATTATGCATGTTTGTGGCCAAATTCCCTTATGATACTTTGCATGTTTGTGGCCAAATTTCCTTATGATTCTATGCATGTTTGTGGCCAATTTCCCTTATGCTACTATGCATGTTTATGGCCAACCCCTTTTGACAACGTACATGTTTTGAGGCCAATATGTAGCATAGTATCCTTACCATGTGACTTGCTTCCACTTGGGTTGGGAATACGTTTGGGTAGCTTAGGGAAACCGTGAATATGACACGAAAACTTGACATGGGGTTTACAATAGAACATGACATTCATGATACATTTAAATGTGGTCATGACACGTAGGAAAACTTGGAACTTGAACTAGACATGTGTGGGTTGTAAGTGTAATAAGACACTAGACCAGACATGAAAGTGGCCAACTCGAGGTTGGGTTGAGTTTGTAGCATAAATCTACCTGGACCCGCCCGGGTTAACTAGTGGCTACAAACAATAGGATCCAATGTGAGAAGTTGGTCATGTCGCGCTTAAGACCCGAGGTTAGACTAGGTTGTGGTGTAAAACTACCCGGACCCGCCCGGCTTAACTAGTAACCACAACAAGGTCTAATGTGAGAGGTTGAGAGTGATTAATTAAATTAATGCCACATGATAAGGTTAAGTAAATTTGACTAATGACACTTCAACGATATGACACGAATGGGTAGGCTAAGTGGGACCGGGCTTGATTTCTTAATGACACTTAACCATACAAGACAATTAGGGGATGGGGTTAAGTAATTTACGCTTAACTAATCCGACTTGATAATTACATGGGGTAAAGTAATTTACGCTTAACTAATCCGACTTGGTAATTAGATGGGGTTAAGTAATTTAGATTTAACTAATCTAAACACGGTAATTAGATGGGGTTAAGTAACCTACACTTAACTAATCTAAACACGGTAATTCGATGGGGTTAAGTTAAACACTTAACCAATCTAAACTTGGTAATTCAATGAGGTTAAGTAGCCAATACTTAACCAACTTAACAAGATAATTTAATGGGGTTAAGTAACTTATACTTAACCAATTATACATGATGATTTGATGAGGTTAAGTAACCTATACTTAACCAATTTAATATGCGGACCTGATAGGGTTAAGTCATAAGACCTTTTAAATATACTTTACCATTATAATACGACTAGTGGATGGGGTTAAGTTAACCTATACTTAACCAATCCGACTCGATAATCCGATGAGGTTAAGATAATCTGTGCTTAACCAATCTAACACGATAACCTGATAGGGTTAAGATAAACAAATACTTAACCAAATTGACTTGATGATTGAATAGGGTTAAGTCATAAGCTTCTTGGTATACTTAACCAACTTGTAGGGCTAGGTCTTGGACTTGAATACTTAGCCAAATCTTGATATGATTCGTAGGCCGGTTAAGTCATGAACTTAAATGACAATACTTAACCCATTAGACAAAACCCTAGTTCAGGGGACTAGGTGGAAAACCGGGATTAACAAGGATAACGGGAAAGGAGACTAAGTGGTAAACCTTAGTTTAGGAAATAAGTAATAATTCTTAGTCAAGTGATTTGGACCAGTTCACAGATAGATGAGTAACCGGATACGGTAAGTCATCGCTTAAACACACGAGAAGGAGGAGCAAATTATCCGACTGGGATAAAGGCTCCAATGAACTGGGTGACGAAGTGGTAGCTTCGGGGGACGTGAGGGTACTCTTGGTATCCCTCTGTGAGGTGGCAGATGGTCCATGAAACCCGGCCTCACAGAGGTTAAGGTCTGCGGTAGAAGAGCCAAGAGTATGCCGTGGTTGCTATGCGAGCGACCTAAAGACTGGGATGGATTAGCGTGGAGTCGACGATACTTGTTTTTGCCCTGGATAGCACGTTTCCTACTACCTACCATCTTTAGTCAATCGTGTACGAACGGAAAGGCAAAGAACACCCAACAGACCATGTTCTTGCTATCGAGTCATGGGTGAGGTTGGCCCATAGGAAAGTGGGGCTATAGTGGGGCCGGGATGTGGTTCTCATACATGAATTTTCTTGGATTGCCTTTCAGTAGTTGAGGGAGGGTTCACGTGGGACCATAGCCACGGATACAAAAACTGACCTTGATATCTGCATCAGCAGACGACTTAAAGCTCCCGATCGAGTTCCGTATTTCTTGATTTGCCCTGGCACGGAACTCGGATGGCACATTGAGATACGTGTGCGTCTAGACATGGAAAACGATTCACGATATATACGTGGGACAAAGGGCGTGGTTGACGGGTGGCATAATCCCTAGTGGTCCTCGGTGGCTAAAACCCAAACCGAGACACGGAAACGTTCATTAGGTAATAAATCCTAAGTGAACACGCGATAGTTCATGGTAAGAAAACATAACTAGATCAAGGGTAGCAGTCCAAAATAACTTCAAGGATAAAATGGTACTACGTTGAGGTGGTATAGATTTACATGGGAAAGCCCGTACGGCCTACGGCAAAGGACTGAACTTATACGTGGAAAGAAACATATGAGTTGGGAAAACCTACATATGCTATATATTAGGTTGACATGGACCATTACATGACATTAGGCAAGGGACATTCATAGTTAACACATGACGCGGGTTGGGAAATTAGTACGAGAGGTGCAGAGCAAATACACATGATAAATACCTTGGGTTGTTATACATGATAGATACCTTGGGATAGTATACTGGATAGAAACTTGACGATGTGATACCTTGATTTATCTTGACACCGTAGTCTATCATGATACCTTAGTTTATCTTGCTACAGTAGTTCATCCAGTTATCTTGGTTTAGCTTATCTATCTTGTCGTCATCCTTATGTTTACTTTCAGTTTATGCATCTCATGTTACCTTTACCTGTTTTTATACTGGAAGTAGATAGGACTTACCAGTCTTTATGACTGGCCCCGTCTTCTTTCGCCTCTTTGTCTTCCGTTTCCCCCTCCCAGGTTTTCAGGGAGGAAATGATGTTGTTTAGTTCGGACCTCTTATGCTTGAAGGTCATCATGTATAGCTTGGTCTCCTCTTGGCTATGGCTGCTTCACCACTTTAATTTAGGGAATAGTTTATGAAAAGGTTTTATGCTTCTTTACTATAGCAAGACAGGTTTTGATGTATTCTGATGTAAAAGGTTTTAGACCTTATTTTATAAGGTAATGAAATTTGTTTTACTTCCGCTGTTTTATATATGTTCTGTCTTGTCATATTTCTGTGCATGTTTACCTCGATAATGCTTCACTAAACCTAGTGCATTCCCTTTGTGAGTGACCCTAGCGGAGGTGGGGTGTTACATTTGGTATCAGAGCAGGAGGTTACCAGACTAGGCAAAAGTTTTTAAAACCTTCTGAAAACTATTTGAAAAACCGTTTACAAAGAAGCATTTTTCAAGAAAATTTAGTTTTTAAAGGCTATTCCCCAAAAGCCATTAGCACTATCCTTTGTTTCCTTGATTGAATCTCTTTTCCCTTTCTTTCCTCCATCTGTAGTCACAGTAGTTTTAACTGCGACTAATCCTTGTCTAGCTACGTAAGTGTTTTCCCGTGCGATGGAGGAAGTTCTCGAGAGACCTGTTACCGAAGTTATAAGGGATAATAAGAGCAAGGATAAAGGACACGGGCTTAAGAATAAGCAACTTGTTGGTATGGCTTGATCCACAAAGGAAGATAAGGACAAGATCAGCGAGAGGGCAATTGTATGCTCTCACCCCTAGCGTACCTAAGAGGGATGGTATCGTTCCTATTAAAGGTTTAGCCTTTCTTTTCTATCATCCCGTCCAGACTTTGTTTTGATCATCACATCAATTAAGTCTGCTTCGGTAGTTAAGTCTCTGCACCTTAGTACTAGCATGGTAGAGGATCCCATTTTTTGTCCCAAAAATCTGGTTGGAGAGTCGGTCCATTTATTCATGACTTGTTTGGATTTGAGAACGTCTATGCCAAGTGTTGAGATTAGAAGCAATGCTTCTATTGTTGGGCTATGGATGGATTCTAGGGGTAAAGTGGTTATCCAGTAAGGGATACCATTCTCAGTTTTGAAAAAAGGGTAGTCAGACTCTTGGCTTGCTTTGGTAATACCCTCGATGTCTCGTGTAACCTTTTGGGTTTTGTCATGGTTAGTTACCTAGAATCACTTGATGTATTTATCGGAAATCTCTGATCCGATCAAGTAACGTTCGCCGATAAAGCGGATGGTTCATTCCGCTTAAGCATGGGTTATAGGAATCACCCTAGTAGGTACGCTTGGTAACATGGATTGACATCGGTAAACGAGATCCAGAATTCACAAGTGAATTTTGGAAAGCTTGCATGAGTACACAGATATGGTTGGGCCGAGCATACTAGGGAAAGAATAAGTGAAAGTGAAATGAGAGGCGACAGTGAAAAGAGTTCCGACTCATACCTTGGAAATAGGAATCAAGGAGCTACGAAATCATGAAGTCAAAGGCAGTCAAGGCACACTGGAATTAAGCTCAAGGAAATGCGGCTTAGACGTGCGCATCGTGTCCCTTTGTAAGAGTATATCGTTGATCCCTGGTTCTCCTGTAGAGCTTGCTTGCATGCTATCGCTTGGTGGATATCCTCTCGGTCCTGTTTCTGTTGCAAACCCCGTAAGGAGTTTGTCTTGTTTATCTCCTCGATCTTATCTTGGGAACCTTAGATAGGACTCTATGGATGTAAACATGTATTTGAAACATGTTATGATTGATATGGTTGCAAATGGTTGCAAGTGGTTGCTCGTGGATGCGCGAATACACGTTAGGTACTGGATCGACGCACTCACATTTTACATTGCATATGCACGAGTATTTATACTTGTTTGAAAGTCAATGTGTTGCCATGCGGATGTTGCATATGAATGAATGTTTGTATACACATGTAGTGTTTATATGACTAGGACTATTTGCATACATGTTGGATTCATGGCACTGAACATATTCTGCATGTAGAAGATCATTCAGGCCTGATCATTAGCATTAGCTAAGAAACATATACACACACTTTCTGCATGTGTACATAAAGCATTAGAAGTCTCTTAAGGACAATGGTTGCCTGTGGATGATGTTTTGAGTAGATGGATAATGGATGGTAGGATACGTTCTTCCTAACTTGGAGATTTCGGGGACGAAATCCTTTAAGGAGGGGAGAATGTAACAACCCGAATATTAACAACACGTTAAAACAAGGAATCAAGGCAGAAATTAATTTTAAAATCTGAATCAAGGGAAATGGGCTGTGCCATTGCGTTCAGCTCGGAAAAATACGCGAAATAGAGTCCGAGTTTTCGAGAAACGGAGTCCGTATGACCAAGTTATGGCCCAACGAAGTTTTAGAAAATTCCAAGTCCGAAAAACAGTTCAAAATTCAAATCTGGAGCCGAAAAGACTGGGCGGGAAAATTTCCCGCCCAGCACCCAAGTCGACATGGGTGTCGACTTGGGTGTCGACACACCCAAGTTGGTGTCGACTTGCAAGTCGACACCCCTGTCGACCTGGGTGGTCGGGCCCAGGCACCTGGGTGCGCTTGCTTGTGTCTCTGGTCCTGTTCTGGAAGCTTCCGACGGAATTTGATGGCTCAGATCTGATTTGGGGTTAATTCTACGGTTTAAACTACCCCTAATCTCTATAAAAAGACCCCTAGACCTAGCCTAAACCCTCATTAATTCATTCCCACAACGAAGTTATGCCAAAATGCTCCCTCACCATGGCCTCCACCTTCATATCATGGCCTCAATCTTCATCTCCAAAGGCTTGAGCATCCAAAGCTAGATCCATGAAGAAGGTGCAAGCTTTCTACACCAAATCAAGGAGGAACCAATGTTGCTATGCAAGTTTCATGACGATTTTTCAACAAAGGAGCCACCTTTCTTGGACAAGACGATTCATGCTCCTAAATCACTGGCCACGCTATGTAAGTTCTAGCTACTTTTAGATCTAAACGGTAGTTTTAATGATGGCATGGAATAAAAAGAGATTAAACTAAGTATGCTAGCCTATATGAACCTTGTCATGCCTCTTTTGCTTGAACCTATGACTTTGGGCTATGCTTAGTGACTAAATCATGCTATTCATGTTATGATTAACCTAGTTTATCTTGCAAGTTTGAATCTTTATCTATGGAATGCTAGCATGAACCTTTGGGAACCATTTGACTTGTGAAACATTGGCAAAGATTTGACTTTGGGGCTTATGCATGTAAATGAACCCAAACCCCTTATGTTATCATGCAAATTTGTGGCCAAATTCCCTTATGATACTATGCATATTTGTGGCCAAATTCCCTTATGATATTATGCATGTTTGTGGCCAAATTCCCTTATGATACTATGCATGTTTGTGGCCAAATTCCCTTATGATTCTATGCATGTTTATGGCCAAATTCCCTTATGCTACTATGCATGTTTATGGCCAACCCCTTTTGACACCGTACATGTTTTGAGGCCAATATGTAGCATAGTATCCTTACCATGTGACTTGCTTCCACTTGGGTTGGGAATACCTTTGGGTAGCTTAGGGAAACCGTGAATATGAAACGAAAACTTGACATGGGGTTTACAATAGAACATGACATTCATGATACATTTAAATGTGGTCATGACACGTAGGAAAACATGGAACTTGAACTAGACATGTGTGGGTTGTAAGTGTAATAAGACACTAGCCCAAAAATGAAAGTGGCCAACTCGAGGTTGGGTTGAGTTTGTAGCATAAATCTACCCGGACCCGCCCGGCTTAACTAGTGGCTACAAACAATAGGATCCAATGTGAGAAGTTGGTCATGTCGCACTTAAGACCCGAGGTTAGACTAGGTTGTGGTGTAAAACTACCCGGGCCCGCCCGGCTTAACTAGTAACCACAACAAGGTCTAATGTGAGAGGTTGAGAATGCATTAATTAAATTAATGCCACATGATAAGGTTAAGTAAATTTGACTAATGACACTTAACCGATATGACACGAATGGGTAGGTTAAGTGGGACCAGGCTTGAATTCTTAATGACACTTAACCATACAAGACAATTAGGGGATGGGGTTAAGTAATTTACGCTTAACTAATCCGACTTGGTAATTAGATGGGGTTAAGTAATTTACACTTAACTAATCCGACTTGGTAATTAGATGGGGTTAAGTAATTTAGATTTAACTAATCTAAACACGGTAATTAGATGGGGTTAAGTAACCTACACTTAACTAATCTAAACACGGTAATTCGATGGGGTTAAGTTAAACACTTAACCAATCTAAACTTGGTGATTCAATGAGGTTAAGTAGCCAATACTTAACCAACTTAACAAGATAATTTAATGGGGTTAAGTAACTTATACTTAACCAATTATACATGATGATTTGATGAGGTTAAGTAACCTATACTTAACCAATTTAATATGCGAACCTGATAGGGTTAAGTCATAAGACCTTTTAAATATACTTTACCATTATAATAAGATTTGTGGATGGGGTTAAGTTAACCTATACTTAACCAATCCGACTCGATAATCCGATGAGGTTAAGATAATCTATGCTTAACCAATCTAACACGATAACCTGATAGGGTTAAGATAAACAAATACTTAACCAAATTGACTTGATGATTGAATAGGGTTAAGTCATCAGCTTCTTGGTATACTTAACCAACTTGTAGGTCTAGGTCTTGGACTTGAATACTTAGCCAAATCTTGACATGATTCGTAGGCCGGTTAAGTCATGAACTTAAATGACAATACTTAACCCATTAGACAAAACCCTAGTTCAGGGGACTAGGTGGAAAACCGGGATTAACAAGGATAACGGGAAAGGAGACTAAGTGGTAAACCATAGTTTAGGAAACGAAGTAATAATTCTTAGTCAAGAGATTTGGACCAGTTCACAGATAGATGAGTAACCCGATACGGTAGGTCATCGCTTAAACACACGAGAAGGAGGAGCAAATTATCCGACTGGGATAAAGGCTCCAACGAACTGGGTGACGAAGCAGTAGCTTCGGGGGAAGTGAGGGTACTCTTGGTATCCCTCTGTGAGATGGCAGATGGTCCAGGAAACCCGGCCTCACAGAGGTTAAGTTCTGCGGTAGAAGAGCCAAGAGTATGTCGTGGTGGCTATGGGAGTGACCTAAAGACTGGGAGGATTAGCGTGGGGTCGACGATACTTGTTTTTGCCCTGGATAGCACGTCGCCGACTACCTACCATCTTTAGTCAATCGTGTACGAACGGAAAGGCAGAGAACCTCCAACAGACCGTGTTCTTGCTATCGAGTCATGGGTGAGGTTGGCCCATAGGAAAGTGGGGCTATAGTGGGGCCGGGATGTGGTTCTCATACATGATTTTTCTTGGATTGCCTTTCAGTAGTTGAGGGAGGGGTCACGTGGGACCATAGCCACGGATACAAAAACAGACCTAGATATCTGCAACAGCAGATGACTTAAAGCTCCCGACCGAGTTCCGTATTTCTTGATTTGCCCTGACACGGAACTCGGATGGCACATTGAGATACATGTGCGTCTAGACACAGAAAACGATTCACGATATATACGTGGGACAAAGGGCGTGGTTGACGGGTGGCATAATCCGTAGTGGTCCTAGGTGGCTAAAACCCAAACCGAGACACGGAAACGTTCATTAGGTAGCATAATCCCTAGTGGTCCTAGGTGGCATAAATCCTAAGTGAACACACGATAGTTCATGGTAAGAAAACATAACTAGATCAAGGGTAGCAGTCCAAAATAACTTCAAGGATAAAATGGTACTACGTTGAGGTGGTATAGATTTACATGGGAAAGCCCGTACGGCCTACGGCAAAGGATTGAACTTATACATGGAAAGAAACATACGAGTTGGGAAAACCTACATATGCTATATATTAGGTTGACATGGACCATTACATGACATTAGGCAAGGGACATTCATAGTTAACACACGACGCGGGTTGGGATACTAGTACGAGAGGTGCAGAGCAAATACACATGATAAATACCTTGGGATGTTATACATGATAGATACCTTGGGATAGTATACTGGATAGAAACTTGACGATGTGATACCTTGATTTATCTTGACACCGTAGTCTATCATGATACCTTAGTTTATCTTGCTACAGTAGTTCATCCAGTTATCTTGGTTTAGCTTATCTATCTTGTCGTCATCCTTATGTTTACTTTCAGTTTATGCATGTCATGTTACATTTACCTGTTTTTATACTGGAAGTAGATAGGACTTACCAGTCTTTATGACTGACCCCGTTTTCTTTCGCCTCTTTGTCTTCCGTTTCCCCCTGCCAGGTTTTCAGGGAGGAAATGATGTTGTTTAGTTCGGACCTCTTATGCTTGAAGGTCATCATGTATAGCTTGGTCTCCTCTTGGCTATGGCTGCTTCACCGCTTTATTTTGGGGAATAATTTATGAAAAGGTTTTGTGCTTCTTTACTATTGCAAGACAGGTTTTGATGTATTCTGATGTAAAAGGCGTTAGACCTTATGTTATAAGGTAATGAAATTTGTTTTACTTCCGCTGTTTTATATATGTTCAGTCTTGTAATATTTCTGTGCATGTTTACCTCGATAATGCTTCACCAAACCTAGTGCATTCCCTTTGTGAGTGACCCTAGCGGAGGTGGGGTGTTACAGATCTTATCCGCATGCACATGAAGATAGCTCCGGACAAGCAAAAGTCATATGCAGACAAAGGAAGAACCATATTGAGTTTAGGTGGGAGACATTGTTTCATCAAGGTATCACCTCGGAGGGATGTGGTTCGCTTGGATCTGTAGAGAAAATAACACCAAGGTTTGTTGGACCATTTCCTATAATGGAAAGAATTCAAATGGTTTATAGGGTTAAGCTACCAAAGAGATTAGCGAATGTTCATTTGTAGAAATGTTTGCACGATACAGCAGAAGTAGTTGAGCCAAGTACGCTTGAGGTAGCAG
Source organism: Allium sativum (assembly GCA_030737875.1). Lineage (NCBI taxonomy): Eukaryota > Viridiplantae > Streptophyta > Magnoliopsida > Asparagales > Amaryllidaceae > Allium > Allium sativum. Next base: position 181,542,785 of record CM060919.1, read on the forward strand.
AGGTGGAACAGGGGGCAACACTTAGACAAGTTCCTACCAGTATTCCTGGATAAGAAGTTAAAAAGCTAAGCAACAGAGAAGTCAAGTTGATGAAAGTTCAGTGGGGTGATAACCAAAAGGATGCACTTGGGAAAATGAAGACAAGATTCGCGCTTCGTACCCTTTTCTTTTCAAGAGAATCTTCTTAACTTCGTTTACAAATATTTTATTCGTACTTGCTTCTATCATCTAAGTATATCCTATCAATCAAATATTCAACCTTTAGGTCATAAACCCACGGATGTAAACATGTGTTTGAGACATGTTATGTTTGATGAATGCAAGTGGATGCAAGTGGTTTCTAGTGGTTGCTCGTGGATGCATATACACACACATTAGGCACTAAATCGGCTCAATAACACTCATGCTGCATATGGATGTGTGTGCATTTTCTTCTTCTTCATTTAAATGGGTGAAAATGGGTGTATCATCATATGGATGTTGCATTTGGATGAATGATTGCGCACACATATAGATCTTACATGTTATAATAGGATTATTTGCATACTCATTGGATTCATGGCACTAACATACCTTTCATTAAGGAGGTCAACTAAATCAGTGTACCGCCTGATCTTTTGCATTAGTATAAGGACATATACACCCACCTTTGCATTTGTTCATATATGCATTATAAATCTTTTAAGGATAATGGATGCCTGTGATTGGTGGATGAGTAGATGGATGATGGATGTTAGGATAGACTTTCTTCTTGACTTAGAGATTTCGGGGATGAAATCCTTTAAATAGGGAAGAATTTAACACCCCATAATTTTATAACACATTAAAATGATAAACTAAGGAATACTTAATTAAATATTGAGAATTAAATAAAACGGATACACCATTGCATTCTCTGAATTTTGCTTAAGATAGACTCCGAGTTTGCGTAAAACGGACATAGTATGAAGAAGTAATTAAGGTTTGAAGTTTGTATACGCACAAGAGAATTATATATATACAAAACCAGTCAAAATAGATCAAAATATTTCAAAATCAGAGGCAGGAAGACTGGGGGGAAATCAGCCCGTTGGGGATCGAGCCCACCCTAGGGGTGTCGACCCATGGGTCGACACCACAACAGGGGTGTTGACACCCATGTTGACAACACAATAGGGGTGTCGACCCCCATGGCGACAACCCCCCAGATCCGAACTAGATTCATCCCTGCATATGTGGGCTTGTTTTCTGACCAGACTGGTGAACCCTAGGCTATATAAAGGACCTTAACCCCATTATTTTTATTCATCTAAATCAATGGAGACAACGAGGTGCTGCCCCAACTCGGTTTGATCTAGCCTATTCTTCTTCAACAACAAGTTATTCATATTCAAGAGATTTGTGCTCCTACATCCGCAATCAAATCTTCTGTTCTTTATATACAATCACAGTGAGTCTATGTTAATTTTAGATATAAACACCTAAAATGTAATCTTGACATGCCTATAAGTGTGGATCTAAGCCTATGCCTACTAGTAATCTGAAACCATACCAGATCTGCAATTAATTGTATATCTAATTCAATGTTTAGATTTCATCATGCCTGTTTATGATATCCCTATCCTGTTAGATTTCCTCATCATGTCACCGTACGCTTATTGTGTTGGGTTGCCTAATCATATCACTATGCCTATTCTATTAGTATGACCAATTCTTTCATCATATGCTATTTTTTATTTGCTATGCCTATTCTTGTTCTTTTCTTCCCCTTTTTCTCTTTTGTTTTTATAGCCAGGCTACCTTCGAGCCTAGGCATATCACTAAAATACGCGAATGCACGAAATTTTGAATGATTAATTTGAGGGAATAATTCATATTGTAAAACACGAATGGAAATTTGGGCATAATTTGTACCTTGAGCTAAAACTTGGGATTTGGGGGCATAATCTATGTCTTGATCTAAATCGAGGCATAACTTATATTGGGATTTTTGGGGGCATAATCTATACAATGATATAAAGCTATAAATTAGGCATAACTCATATTATGAATCCTTATTGGGGTTTTCTCTAGGGTCGTAACCTATCCTGTACAATTTAACCAAAACCTGGAGAAAATGCTATATTGTGAATTATGACCGTAATTTGGGGTATAAAAATCGGTAGGCTTAATTTAATATTTAGCAGAACATTGTAATAAAACTGTGTGTAACCTGCTGTAACTGGCGGAGATGTTTACTCTGTTAAATGACAAATCTGCTGAAATTTGTTGAAAATGAATACTGTAATTAAAAAACCTACAATGAACATGAATAATTGTTTGAGAAGGAATATGCCTAGATTTACAGTAATTAGAAACTGTCACCGCACTTAGACACGAGGTTAGATTACACTTGTGGTAGAAGCCTGCCCGGAACTGCTAGGCATATCGAACATCCACAATTGGTGAATCTAATGTGAGGGGTCTAAGTGCATAAACACGTAACTTGCTAAGACACGAGGTTAAGTCCGACTTGTGGAAGAAGTCTACTCGGACCCAACCAGAATATCCAACATCCACAAGTTGTAGACTTAATGTGACAGGACTAGTGCATAAACATGTATACGAATATATGTATATAAAAGGACAGAAATAAATGGCACTAATAGTGATTAATGGAAATGAATTGGAATAAACGGGGAATAATAGTAACCTATTATAATTAATTACTTTATTGAGAATGTTATATAATAGGTAGGCTTGCCCTAGGGTCAAGTGGAAATTATAACGTAAGTTATAATAAAAGGAAAGGAAACTTATTAGTAAACCCTAGTTAAGAGAACTAAGTTAATAAGTAAACAATGACAAGTTGTAGTGATATGTTAAATAGAAAATAAGTGAATTGAGATGAAGTATACTTAATTGCATATTAAGTAAAACATGTTATTTAACTATGGAATCTGACAATGAATAATATAAAGGGATCGTAGATTTCTTTCTTTAATTACAATCTAGAGAATAACATGTGATGGGCTTATTAATAGACTTAGATGGATTAAGTTATATATATATATATATGTATGTAATTAATAAGCAAGAGGAACTTGGCAACTTGAAAAGAAGTCAATGTGAATGGGATAACCTGTTAACATGTAATAATTAACATTTAAATCTATAGGGGTTACATGAACCTGTCAAGCTAAGTAGGGGTTAAGTAAACATATCTGAATCAATGGGATAGTTAAGTAAATCTTAGGTCGGTGGGTAATATTTATATATTTAGGCCCACAAACTTAACATGTTGGAGGTTATGAAATCTTGTTACACTTGTAGGCATAACCTGTTGAAATCCTAGTAGTGAGGATGCAAGCCTAGAGGGAGCTTTTATCAACTTTTGTGTGAGATCCGTTTCAGTCAGTAACCCATATAGGTATCAAACGAGTACTCCGAACTAGGTCAAAGTCGGGGCATGCTTACTGGGTTGATTGTAAGAGGTCACTTGTGGAAGGTACGGTGTGGGCGGTGCATTCCGAAAGGGTCATGCGCGTGCATGGGTCCGGACAAGGCAGGTTAAGACGCCGTGACACCTATAAATATGGTTTGTGCAAATCTGGTTAACGATGGGTTGCCACTTTAGGAAGTGATACATCCTACTGTGAGGCCAGCACAGGGTATCTACGGAGTTTGGGAGCTGATCGATTGGGGTAGTAATTAGGGTACATCTAGTCTCACTTGTTTAGGAGCCCGTTATTATCCTTCGGGTAACAACGGTATGTTTAGTTGGGCCACCTATTATTGTATGGGGTAAACCTCTCACTAGAAGTACGCCTCAGTTTACCATCTTGTAGTTGTTGGGGATCATCTTGTTCTTGTTATACTAGTAATGGTGCAGAGAAAAGTATTAAAGAAGCGCAATATATTATACCATGTTTAGCCTATTTACCTTGTTATACCTGCCTTATGACACTATTATCTCTCTCCAACTTATATACCTGTCATGATGCTTTTACTTATTTATATGCTAAGACTTTATGTTTGACCCATTTTGTTTCCTCTTCTTTCTGTTCTGTTCCCCCTAGGTTCTCAGGGTTGGAATACTCAGGCTTGATCAGGATTCTTCTTTCATTCTACTTGGAGATGCGTAGATGTACTGATTGATTACGTATCTTTTCTACTATGGCTATATTTTGGGGATTATGCTTCTTTATTTATTGTACTCTGATGATTTTAGTATGAGACATAAGTTTTAAGTTGATGTACTGGGTTTTATACATTTCAGACTTATGATGTAACTAAGTTTTGAACCACGATGTTTTCTGCTTAACAAAATTTTAAATTCCACCGTTATTTTATATCTATATCATAATATTTTTGTTTATATTTACCTATAACGCTTCACGAAACTTAATGCATTCTCTTAAAGAGTGACATTAACAGATGTGGGGTGCCACAACCTTGCTTGTAGCCAAGACTGTTTTCCTTTTTATTTTAGCGTTGAGCCTGGGCCTGAAAAGAGCCTAGGCTTTTATCGTAATTTGGGCGTTATATTGTTATAATATTGAAATAAAAAAAAGTGATTTTTGGGCATATTGAAAGTGATTAAGCATTGTATTCAGATTAGACCACAAATTAGGGATAAAGCCTTAGCATGTAATTGAAGAACATGTAAACTAGAATAAATTGAACTTAATCGGACATTAAGTAATGTGGGGATGGATTTTATAAAAAGAATAACATTAATTAGAAATGTTAATACAACCTAGGATACAACATGAGGTTAAATTGGGATTATTAATAAACTTAAATTTGTTAAGTTAAATTGGTGAAATCAATAAGCTAATTAGAAGGAGTCCGTTCCGACAGCATGGGGATGATTGGGGGAAGATAAGTGGCTTGTACATTAGGTCTGTTTCGACAACGTGAGGCTAATTAGGAAAGGTAAGAGGTCTAATAGTATAATGAAATCATAGTTAGGTCCATTCAGTTAACATTGGCTGATTGGGGAAGATAAGATGCCTAATAAAATAATTAATGGGGACGAAGTCTATGGGTGACTTATGTCAATTGCATTTTTTCTTTGGGACCCGTATCAGTCAGTATCCCTATGTTATCACAAAGTCTTGCACTAGGCAGATGCTAGGGCACGCTTTACTGAACAGGATAATAAGGGGTTTAAATGAGGTGGGTATGGGCGCATTCCGGTGGAACGATGAGCGTGCATCGTTCCGATTGGGTAAGATAAGCCGCTGTAACACCTATGATTGACTGTTATGTCCTTTTAGTTGATGGGTTCAGGATTGATAACCCTGAATTACATAGCTGGCATAGGTCATCACATTATGGGTATAAGAGCCAATCGACGGGTAGAAATTAGGTAAAGCCTAATTGTGATATCTTGTAGTTGGTGCATCAACTTTTGGATATGAATGAGAAGCCTATTTTTATTCATGTTTACCTTTCCTACTATTTAATTTATGCTTATATGTCTATTGCTCTTAGAACTACTCATCTGTCTAAGTGCTTCCTTATCTTATGTTCATGTTAGAAATTACTAGAACTCACCAGACGTATGTCAGACCTAGTTTGTTTTCTCCTTCTCTCTTCCTTCCTCCAGGTTCGCCGAGTGGAGGTTCTCTGCAGTGATTCTTGATTATTATTTTTTGGCTTAATTCAGACTCTTTTCTAATTCATGTATTGGTTCAGTTCTTGTTTTCTAATCATTATATTGACTTATGAGAGGGGTAGTTTTTGTGGTTTTACTTATGTACTCTGATATTTTCCATGAGATAGTATGTTTGTTTTATGATGATGACTATCTGGTATTTTGAAATGTAATAAGTACTATGATTTGACTTGCTTATTTAATAAATATTTTAAGTTTCCACTATGTTTTATATTTCTACCATGTGAATTTTAGTCTCTTTCTTGTTACTTTATACCTAAGTGTTTCATAAAGCTTAGCACATCCTCATACGGTGATGTTTAGAGGTGTGGGGTGTCACATTTGGTATCAGAACCTAAGGTTATAGGATCAAAAAAAGTTTTGAAAAAGGGTTTTTAAATGTAAAGAATTTTCAAGGAAAACTTATTTTTGAAAAATATCCCCTTAAGTCAATTGCAATATTCCTTTGATCCTTTTATGAATCCTTGTCTCTTTTCTTTCTAGCATGTCTGGGGCTCCCAATTTTCCAGAGGGCATTCCCATTTTGAGATGGTTCCGTAGATATGTTGAAGCTACGATGCCTGCTGAATGCAAGGAAATGTCCTACCTCCAGCTGTAGCCATGGTAGTCCCACCCAATCCAACATATAATTTCTCTAAGCTTTATAAGGATTTTTCTGTTATGGGAAGAAAATCATTTCTTGAATTGGAGAGTTTTGTTGATGCTTGTAATTGGCTGAGAGAGACTGATCATGTGTTTGGATTATTAGAGCTTGATGACAGGAGGTGAATTTCATTGCCTGCTTGGCAACTGAAAGGATAGGCGTCCTATTGGTGGGAAGTAGCTGAGGGTGGGCGTGCCATAGAGACATGGGATGAGTTCAAGGATAAGTTTGAGAAGTATTTTTTTATCACGAGATGAGGAAGGGATAAAGTTGGAAAATTTCTTGAGTCGGAGACATGGTAGTATGTCAGTCAAGGAGTATGTGAATAGCTTCAATGAGTGAGCAAAATTTGACTAAACCAACCCCTCCAAGGACTAGCAACGATACATATTCTTATGGGAGCTACATTTGAGAGGCTTGTGGATATGGCTCTTATGCATAAGGACGGGAATAAAAGTAAGAAAGAGGATAAGACTGACCGTCCACAACCCCCACACTAGACAAGAGGAAAAATGCGCTGAAAGGTGTGCAAGGCAGCTGTGGACGATCATCATAGGTAAAGTAACTGTAACGAACCGCAAATCCGTACTATCTGAGTGGACTAATAACACCACATGTCAAACTCAAATTGCATAGAAATACGAATCATTATTAGAAGGAGGTTAGAGGATGAGGAATAAAAAGAAAGAAATATTAGAATAGAAGAAAACGAGGAACAAAAAACTCACAGCGGAACGAATAAAATATATTATATAACATAACTTTTGAAATACAAATCAGTAACTTTATATACATACCATCATCAGAGCACAACATTTATTCCTGAAACAGTTATAAACACCTTTTTCCAGATACAAACATGGTACATAGCGGAATATATGATAGTCTATAGCTAACTGGAGAAGCCTCCTACTTCAAGCTCCTCCAAGTGAATCTGTAAAATCCCGACTACTTGACTGCCCGTACAAATTTGGGCACCCAAGAGTTTAGAGAAAATTAACAAAATAAACTCTGGGTCAGTCATGGGACTGGTGTGAGTAATCTCCAACCATTTTTTTAACTTTCAAAATTCTTTTCAAAAGAAATGATAATAGTAAGACCAACCCACACATAAACATGGACAATTTTTACCATACTATAACCCAAAACACTTTGATACGAAAATCCAGTGATATTATAGTAGTGTCTAAATCAAATAAATAACATTCTAGCGGAACGCTTGCATCTCACGCTCCATATATAATATAAAATCAAAAACCGCAGGGTGCTTATTGGAGATTGGATTTCCAACATGACAAGGTATGGAACCACCTTCCGATTGTGTATCTCTAGAGAGGAATACGCTCGGTTTAACAAGAACATCTTGCAACCCGGCCCACACATGACCGACCACTCATTTCGCTTGAGTGTATCGAATGTATATCACCAACGGTTGGGATCAGCAACCGTTTCCCGAATGGGACAGCATCGAATAGAACAAGGAATTAAATGAATCTCTAGATAGGTGATAATACACCCTAATGGGAGCGACCCACATAGGCATGCTGCCTGCCCGATTTTTGTCATTTCCCGGTTGTTGAGGCCTGAGGCGACAATTTCTTATCATTCATTGATAGCACAACCACTTTGAATGCCACATTGTAAGATCCGTTAATCACTAAATTGATTTGCACAAATATATTCTGGATATTATGCTAAGGGAATAAATTCGTTTCCACCATGTATATTTATACAGACCAATATATTCGATCATTGGAAATACTCTGTCAGACGTTCATCCATTTACATTCGTTCTGCGAATGAACGAAACCGAAGGCACAATTTCTATTAATAGAAAAATCCCTTGCATTTTACTCCGTCTTTTATTATCTTCATATAATCTGATTCGCAACACTACTGCCAATACAGAGTGGTTCACTGATAATAATCCAACCGGTCTCTCCATATTGACAACGATATTGGCAAACACTTCGATAATCGGTTATTTAACTATCGAAGAAAAATAATCAAACATCCATTCAAAGCATCAAACAAATCACTGGGTCATTTTATTAATATTTAATTAATTAAATCATTTCCCCACTTCCTTTATCAATATTCATTAACTAAATATTTTCAGTTATCATCTTGGCCTCTTACCCATTTGGAAAACATTTCCATATCTCGCCTTCTTTTATTTTCTACACTTAGAAAATATTTTCTATTTATAATTGGAGAACATTCCAATTACTTATTTCTTTCCCGACTATTCATTTATATATTTAGGAAATATTTATTGTTATATTTCCAAAATTCCACTTATTTGGGTAAAAAAATGTGGTGTAAAACATCGCTATAACCCGAAATACTATATTCAACTAAATCTTATTCAAATATTGATTATCGAGATTGAATCTTGCTATTTACCAGTTAGTAATGAAATCAATCAAGTTGGGGTATTATTACCTCTCAGACCTTGACTGAAAATATTATTAACTGCAAAATAGGCAAAACCATTATTCCCGAAAAATCAACACCATACAACCTCATTATTCATTTTTAAACATATATATGTTTCTCTTTCTATTACCAGATTATCGATTTCTTTTTTTGTTTATAATATTCTATTTTTAAATTCATTTACTTATCGAATTCTATATATATTGACATATTGATTTCTAACTATCAAATTTACTTAAAAATATTCTAACTCGATAAATTTCCAGAAAATTTAGCCATAACCTTCTTTGTACCGGGAGCATCGGGAAAATCCCCAAACCGCCACACAGGCCTCAACAATCAAAAAGAAAAAGAAAAAGCCAAGCGGCTTGCCGATACGGCGCATAAAACCTCATATATAATTTAAACATGTGCCTTTTGGTTGGGCACACGAATTTAAATCTTCATACACATCATCACATACCTGCTCAACCTATATTTACCTGTTTCCAATTTATCCCAACTAAATTCGGTCATCCCTAACTCAATTTGCTAATTTCTTCTTTAATTAGCTATTTTGCTAAATCCCTTTATTTTGAACATATCATGTTCAAATATATTTTAATTCGCTTATAAACAAGTAGAATTTCATTTCTAACTTGAGTTCCAAATTCGATTTCGAATATGAATCCATAAAACCAATTTACTTATCCAACGCCAATTTCGATTCAAAACTTGATTAACTATTTATTCTTCAAAATTAGTTAAATCAATTTAATAACTAAAAATCTGATTTTTGTTTCAAAAATCATTTCACTTACTTCACTGGAGTTCATATTTATTTTATATCTCAAGTTTGGCTTTTTCTAATGGCAAATTCGGATTTTATTTCTTTAAAATCCTTTCATTTATTTAAATAAACCGTTATGGTTTTATAATGGTTCTGGCGCTGTTTTTCTGAAAATTTTATTTTGACATAAATCAAAATCTATTCGATGAAATCTAGATTTTTCTTCTCCATTAGAGAACTATTATCAAATCGGTCCCGATGTTTCTTGTTCCAAAGAATTGCGACTTTAATTGAGTTCTGTATACTCAATTGAAGTTCGAAAGGACAATTTACGAACTACCGCGCTCCGGCGAGTTCGTTTTAATTATATTATTATATATAAATGTTTAATCTTCGTTTATATATAAATTCTAACTCCATTCTGAAATATTTTTAATATATATCAAATCAGTTTCCCAATCCAACATAATATTTTCGATTATCTATAATTGTCGATTTTTCCTTACTCGGTAATATATTTATTTGTACTTCGATCTTCTATATTCAAATTCTATATTTAAAATTTCTTTATTCAAATTCCATTTCACTTTCTATATTCAAATTCTATATTTGAATTTCCTTTATATTTTCTATATTCAAATTCTATATTTGAATTCCATTTGAATTTCTATATTCAAACTCCATTTGAATTTCTTTAATCAAATTCTATATTTAAAATTTCTTTATTTAAATTCCATTTCACTTTCTATTTAAATTTCCTATATTCAATTTCCATTTCAACTTTATTTGAATTCTATATTCAAATTCCCCTTTCAACTCTATTTGAATTCTATATTGAAATTCTATTTGAATTCTATTTCAAATTCTCTATATTCAATTTCTATTTGAATTTTTATATTCAATTTCTATTTAAATTTTCTTTATTCATTCTTAAACAAGTCTCGATTTCAATTTCTTTTGAAATCGATATTTCTACTTTTGGAAAATAGATTTCCCTTTTCAATTTCACACTTGTATATTTATTTCTGAATTATCCAATGATAATTCTTTTCACTTCATTTATAAACTTCGTTTATAAAAGAACTACTTGTTTTTTTTAAAACAAGTTAATATTTTTATTCTATTCAAATTAAAAATTCTATTTTCGAAAAAATAGAATTTCCCCTTTTAACTCTGGAATTTCCTTTTTTCGATTTTTTTTTTAAAATATCAACATTTAAGCCTAGTGATATTTAAAAACCACACAACCAATTATTTATTTCAGGTTTTCTAACACATCACATATGATAGTATATGTGCAAACAAATAAACAAATAAATAATATATTTTTTTAGGAATCCAGTTGAATCCCTTTAACATGTTTTTCCTGCATCTATAGACGTTAGTCAACAGAAATAATACCCATCCTGCTTCGAAGCTGGATATCGCGGTATAGAAGGTCATCCACTATCATAGCGTGGGGCGTATAGGGTAATCATCCGCTAATGGTACCGCGGGCATCCGCTAATGATACTGCGGGAAATCCAACCACCAAACCAATATATATATATATATATATATATATATATATATATATATATAATAGTCACCCTAAATAACTAATATATTTAAAACAACCAGAAAGCATTCAAACAAGCAACAAACAATTATTTTTAATGAAATAAAAATAATTCTAATTAAACAGATGAGTGAGATTTACTCGCCGGGGTTTTTATTTGTCGAATATGCATTCCGATCCCAAATCATCTTGGCTTTGAATCCAACTAAATCATTTATCTTGAACCATCTCAAGTGAATCTATTACCTATGGTTATTTAATTTTATATGTCGATTAAATGATTATTCAATTAAATTAACTATTATACTAAATAAATTAAATATTAACTAAATAATTTATTTAATTACCTTTTCCATTGTTTTCTTAACCTTCACCAATATCGACCTTCATCATCTTATCATTTTGGTTCCTTACTACCACATCAGAACATGCGATTGCTGCTGCCACCAAGAGATTATCAGAAATTGAACTCTAGTTGCAATTTACAGTACCGAACTCCATTTCAGTTGAAAACCAAATTCGACTTCACACCACTCCAGTAGTCGATCGCGACTTCACCAGTTTCCTCCATCATCGCGAGTGTAGACCCTCGCGTACCCACCAACAATCGATCAGAAATCAAAAAACCCCTTTCAGTTGAAATCCCGAGATCGCGATCCCCAAAACCATGCTCCCTAGCTCCGCGATACCAGAATTCCGAAAGGCGAGCTCTGTTTGATTTGGTCTACGAGATTTTCTCTGATTTTAGAGTTCTGGAGCCTTCGGGTTTTCGATTTCGTGGATTAAAAGGAAACGAGATTTCAGTTTCTGCTGAGGCCAAAGGAAATGCGGATTTGATTTTGAAGGAAGAAGAACTCGATTCCATTTATTATGTTTTCCTTTGATTCGAATTTTTTGAGGAATGGAAACGGGGTGTTTGCAATTTTATAGAAGATGATACTTAAGCACTAAGGAATTGTGGTACAGTATATTAATGTGATTTGAGATAAAGCGATTTTTATTTTATTTAAAAGGATTCTGATTTGATCTTTGATTTAACTGAGATTAGAAATAAAGAGATTTTTATTTCTTTTAAATAGATACTGATATGATTTTGATCTTATCCACAATCAAATATCTCGGGGATCACAATTAAAAATCGTGAACCGCTATGTTAGCGTACCAACCATCGTTCTAATGTAATAACGGTGTTCTGAGCTTAACAAAATACATTCTGAAATTAAATTTGAACATGTATATATATAAAGTAATCATAATAAATTTATATAATATAATTTAAATTCGAACAAAAAATTTTTCGATAATAAATTATTATTATTATTGTACATTCAAATAGAATTCATACTGGTCATCTAAATTGTTTTGATTCAGTTCTTAACTCTGATTTCAATTATATTTCATATTTCGATAATTTAATATATTCGATATTAAATCGAAAATCGATATTTAAATCGATAACATAAATATAAAAATTCAAGTATATTATCAAATAAATATTTAAAATGATATTAAATATTTAAAATAAATGGATCCAAAAATCCGGGTCGTTACATTCTTCCCTCCTTAAAATAAATTCGTCCCCGAAATTACTAAGGTAGGAAAAATGCTACAGCCCATTATCTTTTTTCAAAATTCACTTATGTTGAAACTCTACACTTTATATTTCAACAATTTTCGTTCTACCAAAACTTTTGGTTTCCATCTGCGTTGCATGCCATATATGCTCCCATCCTATTAATCTAAATGGTTTACAATCAATTCATATTCCATTCAAATATATTCAAATTGATTCTAGTTAATTCACTTCAATCCATTTAACTAGCTTAAGTTAAATTTCAATTCCAGAATCCAAATCCCAGGGTTTTCATTTCAAATGCTTTTGAAATCACTTAAATATGTACATATATTTATTTCCATTCAAATTCAAAACATTTGAATTTTCAAACTAACTTGTTTTCTTTCAAACAAATTTTCATCAAAAACTTTTCTAAGGTAGCAACCCATCACTTAGAAACTCGAAAATGAAAACTGATTATGTCGCGACCATCATCAAAATTATGTCCCAGCCACTGAAGTGAGTTCAGTGCTTTACCACTTGCAAAATCCATATAAAATAATTTTTATTTAAATCCTTTCAAAGTAATGCTATATTACTTTAATATACTTCGGAAACATTTCAACTTCCCAGGATTTTAAATTTTAAATTCTACTTTGAATTAAATTTTAATTCATCTCATTTGTTTATTTTATTCTTATACAAATTACAACTGGTTATACATAACCATTTCAATTTTATAATCTTATTGGATTATAATATTAACATCCAACACATCCATATATTATAATAATTTCAGATAATTATTCATTCTATATCAAAATAGAAATTTGGGTAAAGTTATTTCATTTACCCACTTTAAAACAATATTGTGTCGAATTTCTCTGTTAAAGTGTTTATAAATTCCTATGGACTTCATGGCGTCCCACGATTCGATCAGAATTCATAAACCACTCAACAGACTAGCCAACACAAAATAAAATTGTTTTTATATCAATTTACAAATACGCGCTCTCGTATCTATACCCTCGACTCATTCTAGGGTTCTACTGACCCTATATCTAATGAGCACATCCCACCAAAGCAAAGGTATTCGCTCAACCTAAGCTCTGATACCAACTGTAACGAACCACAAATCCGTACTGTCTGAGTTGACTAATAACACCACACGTCCAACCCAAATTGCACAGAAATACGGATCATTATTAGAAAGAGGTTATAGGATGAGGGATAGAAAGAAAGAAATATTAGAACAGAAGAAAACGAGGAACACAAACCTCACAGCGAAACGAATAAAATATATTATATAACATAACTTTTGAAATACAAAGAAGTAACTTTATGTATATACCATCATCAAAGCACAACATTTATTCCTGAAATAGTTATAGACACCTGTTTCCAGATACAAACATGGTACACAGCGGAATATATGATAGTCTATAGCAAACTGGTGAAGCCTCCTGCTTCAAGCTCCTCCAAGTGAATCTTTAAAATCCCGACTACTTGACTGCCCATACAAATTTGGGCACCCAAGAGTTTAGGGAAAATAAACAAAATAAACTCTAGGTCAGTCATGGGACTGGTGTGATTAAACTCCAACTATTTGTTTAACTTTCAAAATTCTTTTAGAAATTATAATAGTAAGAGCAACCCATACATAAACATGGACGGTTTTTACCTTACTATAACCCAAAACACTTTGATACGAAAATCCAGTGATATTATAGCAGTGTCTCAATCAAATAAATAACAATCTAGCAGAATGCTTGCATCTCACGCTCCATATATAATATAAAATCAAAAACCGCAGGGCGCTTATTGGAGATTGGATTTCCAACATGACAAGGTATGGAACCACCTTCCGATAGTGTACCTCTAGAGAGGAATACACTGGGTTCAACAAGAACATCTTGCAACCCGGCCAACACATGACCAACCACTCATTTCACTTGCGTGTATCGAATGTATATCACCAACGGTTGGGATCAACAACCGTTTCCCGAATGGGACTACATCGAATAGAATAAGGAATTAAATGAATCTCTAGATAGGTGATAATACAACCTAAGGGGAGCGACCCACATAGCCATGCTGCCTGCCCGATTTTTGTCATTTCCCGGGTGTTGAGGCCTGTGGCTACGATTTCTTATCATTCATTGATAGCACAATCTCTTTGAATGCCACATTGCCAGATCCGTTAATCACTAAATTGATTTGCACAAATATATTCTGGATATTATGCTAAGGGAATAAATCTGTTGCCACCATGTATATTTATATAGACCAATATATTCGATCATTGGAAATACTCTTCCAGACATTCGTCCATTTACGTTCGTTTTGGGATTGAACGAAACCGCAGGCACAATTTCTATTAATAGAAAAAGCCCTTGCATTTTACTCCGTCTTTGATTATCTTTATATAATCTGATTCGCAACGCTACTACCAATACAGAGTGGTTCACGGATAATAATCCAACCGGTCACTCCATATTGACAACGATATTGGCAAACACTTCGATAGTTGGTTATTTAACTATCGAAGAAAAATAAACAAACATCTATTCAACGCATCAAACAAATCACTGGGCCATTTTATTAATATTTCATTAATTAAATCATTTCTCCACTTCCTTTATCAATATTCATTAACTAAATATTTTCAATTATCATCTTGGCCTCTTATCCATTTGGAAAACATTTCCATATCTCGCCTTCTTTTATTTTCTACACTTAGAAAATATTTTCTATTTATATCTGGAGAACATTCCAATTACTTATTTCTTTCCCGACTATTCATTTATATACTTAGGAAATATTTATTGTTATATTTCCAAAATTCCAATTATTTGGGTAAAAACGAATGTGGTGTAAAACATCGTTACAACCCGAAATACTGTATTCAACTAAATCTTATTCAAATATTGATTATCGAGATTGAATCTTGCTATTTATCAGTTAGTAATGAAATCAGTCGAGTTGGGGTATTATTACCTCTCAGACCTTGACTGAAAATATTATTAACTTCAAAACAGGCAAAATTATTATTCCCGAAAAATCAACACCATACAAACTCATTATTCATTTTTAAACGTATATTTGTTTCTCTTTCTATTACCAGATTATCGATTTCTTTTTTTGTTTATAAAATTCTATTTTTAAATTCATTTACTTATCGAATTCTATATATATATTGATATATTGATTTCTAACTATCGAATTTTCTTAAAAATATTCTAACTCCTTAATTTTCTGGAAAATTTCACCATAACCTCCTTTGTACCGGAAGCATCGGGAAAATCCCCAAACCGCCACATAGGTCTCACCAATCAAAAAGAAAAAGAAAAAGCCAAGCGGCTTGCCGATACAGCGCATAAAACCTCATATAGAATTTAAACATGTACCTTTTTGTCGGGCACACGAATTAAAATCTTCATACACTTCATCCCATACCTGCTCAACCTATATTTACCTGTTTCCAATTTATCCCAACTAAATTCGGTCATCCCTTACTCAATTTGCTAATTTCTTCTTTAATTAGCTATTTTGCCAAATCCCTTTATTTTGAACATATCATGTTCAAATATATTTTAATTCGCTTATAAACAAGTAGAATTTCATTTCTAACTTGAGTTCCAAATTCGATTTCGAATCTGAATCCATAAAACCAATTTACTTATCCAACGCCAATTTCGATTCAAAACTTGATTAACTATTTATTCTTCAAAATTAGTTAAATCTATTTAATAACTAAAAATCTGATTTTTGTTTCAAAATTCATTTCACTTACTTCACTGGAGTTCATATTTATTTTATATCTCCAGTGTGGCTTTTTCTATTGGCAAATTCAGATTTTATTTCTTTAAAATCCTTTTATTTATTAAAATAAACCGTTATGGTTTTATAATGGTTCTGGCGCTGTTTTTCTGAAAATTTGATTTTGACATAACTCAAAATCTATTCGACAAAATCTAGATTTTTCTTCTCCATTAGAAAACTATTATCAAATCGGTCCTGACGTTTCTTGAAACGACCCGAACTTCCCCGATAAGGAAAGCCCGGATAGAATTAAGGACAAGACATATCAGAACGCAGACAGAAGAACATTTCATTGTTAATTACAACAATTCCATCAGATTACAAGAATATACAGAGTATGAATGAATAAAATACATTCGATAAATATCAGAGATTACAATACATTACATAGCAGCGGAAAATAATACAAAACACAACCGAAAGAGATATACGGATACAGAGCATTCCGGATATCATTCCATTTGTAACCCTGGTTCCTGTGAATATAAATCTACAAAACCAAAACTACTAGTTGCCCATGACAAAATAAGGGCACCGAGAGTTTAGGTTAAAACAATAAACTCCACGTCAGTCATGTGACTGGTGTGAGAACTAAAACAGTTATTAATCTTTATTTTAAAGTTAGGTAAATCAAAGGACCACGCCGTATAACACGGAATGGTTTTCCTCCCAAGAATACCAGTGCATAAAACAAACAGCGCACTGCTAAATGAAGAAAAATGAAGCTATTAAAAGACCCAGGTCCCATCACACAATGCAACACAAGCCGGAGGATAGGGTTTTACCTTATAATAAACATAGAATGCTTGATACGCTAAATTTCATGTTTTTCTATTACTATAAGTGTATAGTGTCAAAACAATTTCAATCACAAGTATCAATCATAGACGGGATAAGTGCCCCATCCCACTATGTCGCCATACTAGGCTCTACAAATAAAACCGCAAGGTCACGTATTGGAAGTTGGATTCCCATCTCTGAACCGAGGCAAAAGACAGCCCTCTACTGATTCGAGACGTTCTAGCCCGTGTCTCATACAAGCACGAAGACAAGCCTTGGATCGTCAGGGCCGGTCCACCAATGTGGATTAAAATGCCTGAACACTACGTTTCCCCACCCAACGGGGTGTCAATGAGTCCAATGTCTCCATCGGCTCCACACTGTCACCGATATATCCGAGGCACCTCGCAACAGCAATAACCACATAAGTCAAACTCCTCAGGGCGTGTAAAACCACCGACGCCACTTCTAGCTAGAAGGTAATGCATGCCCTCCTTGAGGTCCTCTCCCGTTTCTGGTTCACAACCGGGGTGTGAGGCTCGCGAATCAACGTTACACAAAGCTATGCCACACAGGCCGTGCTTTGATCATCAACCACAAGACTCTGCTTTTCAACAGAAGCCTTGATCATATTGCCATTAGGCATGCCACAAGGCAATTCACTCCATGCATTTGATATCCATCAATATAGAACCCCTGAGCTCGTACGTCTCAGAGAAGGGCGTTAAGCAAGAGAATAAATTCTCCGCCGCCAAACAGATATACATTTAATAGAAATCAATCACACAGAATAAAATCCAATGTCAGACACACAATCCATTTACAAGTTCGTTCTGGGCCTGAACGAGACCGGAGGCACCTGGTACCTCGCATATCCATCGTTCTCTAAGTACGTCTGGACGATCACCGACTGATTCTCTCCTCTTGGGTGTACGGCCCAATCAAGATCATCAGTAATTATCCAAACGACATGGAGACCTCCGATCTTCGACCACCATCTTCATCCTCGACACCACGTCGAATCAGTTATTCAGAATGGGATAAACCCGGTCTTTCTGAATAACTCGCGTATATAATAAACAAGTGTTACACAAACACAACATACGCCTCATTCCAATTCATCAGTCACTAACCGTAAATTAACAAGAGAATAATTCCCCAAATATTAACCCCGAAGGCCGAAACAAACATTAGATCAATACCTAGGAAACCATTTTGCTTAGCTAACCTACAGTTAGTTTCTAAATTTCACATTCTTAGGGAAAGGTTCCCATTAATTTTATCAAAGATAAATTCCTTTATATTTATTCTTTAATCTTTCTTTGAATATCACTTCAAACTAGTCAGGATTAGCGAACCTTATCGAAGTAATCATTTGTTTTAATTTCCCAATCCCAACCTATTCATCGCATGATGTAAAACTGGTAATACTTCATATCTAACACCACGGTGTAATCGGTAAATTCAATTACCATTTCACGTTCAAATATAATTAAAGATTTAACTATCGCCTGGAGCAAAACTGGTGATACTCAATTCTCAATCATTTCAATCTAATTAAAGATTCATTAAAACTCCACTTGGTTTTAATCTTCACAAAAATCAATATTAATGATTGTTTAACTTGGGAAACCATATCCTATCTTTAACTGGGTAAAAGAACCAATGTCATTTAAAACACGGTTCACGATAAACCCAAAATCACATTCTATTCCATCAGCCTTTAACCGTAAATTAGCAAGTGAATAATTCCCTAAGTGTGAAACTCGAAGGCCGAAACCAACATCAGATCAATACCTAGGAGACCATTCAACTTAACTAATCTCCACTTAGTTTCTGATTTTCTTAACTCCATTGGGTCAAAGAACAGTATTATTGAAGATACCATTCACGACAAACCCAAATCACATTTGATATTAAATACAAGGATCTGAATAGAAAATATATCGGCTTATATTCAATATCAAATTCTACGACCAACAAATATCGTATTGGAAATAACGATATAAATATCTTTCAAATTTCCATAATAATATTTGTATAATTACGAAATCCAACATCGAAATATTCCAAAGACAATTTCGATTCAAATCCATTCCAATTCAGTTATTGGAAATTCTGGTTAATTTCAAAACCATTTCAAATCCAATTTATTTATTTAAAAATAAATAAATTATTATTCTAGTTAATAACTAGTTCATTTCGATAAAAATCTATTTTTATCTTTTCAAATATGTGATTTTTCATCCCAATTCTTAACAAATCATTTCTTATGATTTTACACAAATTATTACTATTTTTAATAATTTTATCAAGGCCAGTACAGTGGATTTCCACAAACGGCCATCGAACTGCACATACATCGACCTTTTCCAAATTTGATCTGGACATAATTCCAAATCCAACCGTTAGATTTCTAATTCTAATATTCTTTAGAAAGCTCTTTTCGATACGAACCCAACGGTTCTGGTTTTAGGGGAATCCGATGGTCGTATCTCCCGCAATATCCATTCGAAGTCAATGGTCGAAATTCGTGAACTGCCACGGCGCTGCGCGTTCTATTCAGGCCATTATATATATAATATATATATTTATATTATATATTTCATCGACTTCCTTTCAAAATGTATTTTATAAATCTTTTTAAATTTGTTTTCAAAACGATTTCAACTTCATATTCAATTTCTAATCAAAATTGAATATTCTATATCATTAATCTATAAATGATAATATTTTCAAAACGTTATATTTTGAAATCACTTCCTTTTCTATATTCATTTAAAAAAAAGAATATACTCAATATAAATATCGTTCCAGTCAAAATGGCGTCAATCTAACCAACAAGGCTTTATATATTTCAATAACTTCGTTATTCTATTCAACAAATGAATATTTTCTTCAACACATGAATTTTTGTTTTTCTATTCAGCCCATGAATTTTTATTTCTATTCAACTCATGAATTTATATTTCTATTCAACACATGAATTTCTATTTCTATTTTCCAAATTGGAATGAGGCGCAATCAATTACCATATAATGTTAATTATATGGATTCTATACAACACACGTATATAACAGCAACGATAAATAATCAACCATCATCCAGAGTGCACCATACAACTGCATAAGCACTAAATATAACAAATTAACGCTTACACAGTCTGTCAACCCATCGATTGACATACAACTAAACAATCCGGATTAGTGTACGTCAAATATCATCCCAATACCTATGTGGGGTTTCAAATCAACAAACACATATTTTATTTGTGCGGATGGGTGATGTGTAAAATTTATCATCCGAATCTATATCGGTCAAATCATTGTATATAAACAAACCGTCCGATTTGTTTATTACTACTTATTTTATATACACGTTAAAAATCACATTTTTAACTTATAAAATATTTTCCACTATAAAATATTTTATTTCATTCCGCATCACACAATCATATTTCACAACATAGCAATCAAACAAACAAGTCATCCATGGTCTGTGGACGACGGGTGTCGGGGGCTGCTAAGCACCGTCTACATCCTAGTATATATTTCAACTAGAAAATAAATTAAAAGTGAGAAGTTCTCACCCAAGCTAAACCAAACGCCACGATTCTTCATATGTAGAAATCTTCGCCGTGCTCACCTTTTGTTTCAACTATATATATAATAAAAATTAGATTTTTATTTCGCTACATATATAAGGATCAAATTTTTATTATCTATATAATATAAAAATCGTATTTTCATTCTTTCTATACTATAAAAATCATATTTTTGATTCACTATATTAATAAAATCATACTTTTATTTAGCTACCTTAATAAAAAACACATTTTTATTATCTCCACTATATAAAAGTCATATTTTTAATTCGCTATTGTATATATAAAAATCAAATTTTAATATTTGCTATTTCATTATAAAAATCACTTCTTTATATGATGATAATCCACATATTTATACGATGAAAAATCTTAACTTTTTATTTTTAATAATCTTTTCTATTTACGAATAAAAATCTAATCTTTTTATAAATAAAGATCATTATACATCAAAATTGATTTCTCTAAGACTATGTTATATAAAAACTGATTATTATATTTTTAAAACTAATTTTAAACTACGTTTTTAGATCTAAATTAGCTCAACTGGAATAAAAAAAACTAAAACAAGGACTCACTGTAATTCGGTATATTTCAGAGGAGGAGCACCAAAGTCGGAACGGTGGCCGGAGAAAGATCGCAGGGGGTTGCTGAGTGGCTGAGGTGCGGCGGTTGTTGGTGTTGGGCCCACGACGGCCGCATTTGAGGGTTGGGTTGTTCGGGCTTTTTTGAATGGTGGCGTGGAGAGGGAAGGAGTGGGGAGAGGAGGGGGTTCCGATCATCAGAGGGCGGCGGACCGGAGTGGGGTGGCGTAGGTAGGGTGCGGCGGCGGAAGGTCTAGGTGGCTACAGGTTTTCTGGTTTGGGGATGAGCGGGTTTTAGGTTTAGGATGAAAGAAGAAAGGGGGAGGGGTATTTATATTATTTTATTTATTTAATTTTTTATTTAATTCTCCTTCAAGAGTTTACTTTACATCTTAATTCCAAACGAAACCCAACGACTGTCGCCCCTAGCTAATTACCCCCATTTCGAACACAATTGAATATGTTTCGTAACCCAATTCGACCGTTACAATCAGTTTCCATTGAATTTAAAATATAAATATTTATATATTCAATTTAAACGCACATTTCAATTTACCGGGGCCACTCACGGACTCTAAAAATTCTAGAAAAATTATTTCTAGCTTCGCATTAACGATACGGTTCTAACAAAATCAATCTCGTCAAATTCCGAGACCGTTTGAAAAATTGCCAATTTCCAGTCGATTAAAATCAACTGAAACTGTTAAAACACGTTTTGCTTTGCCACGCTCACATATTGATTCGAAAAATTAAGAATTTTGAAAGCTAGCAATAACTTGACATCACGAACCCAACAAAAGTGGTTTCGTCGAAAACCGAGGTCGTTTGCAAAATTTCCATTTTTAAGCGCCAGAATTCCATAGCGACTATTCTGAATTTTCAACTGGGCATAACTTTTTATCCCCACTATGAAATTTCACTTTTTCGGATTCATTGGAAAGATATCCTCAATTAGATTCTAATATTTTTTGTTTCGCTAAAATCCAGCTTATTTTGCATCCTACAAATTCATTTTAATTTTGAAATCGAATTTTCGAATTACCGCGCCATTTCAGGCTCGTTATATAATTAAAATAAAATATTTGTATTTTAACGGCGATTCAAATAAATACATACATTCAAATTCTATTCAAAATAAATTTTCCGCAGTTATTATTTAAAATAATTCATTTTAAACATTCAAAATTCGCTAAAATTGCCAAAATAATTTTTTTTAAATTGGCTCGGATTTCCGGGTCATTACTATCTCCCCCACTTAAAATTTTTCGTCCCCGAAAAGGAATGAAGCCGAAAGTTGTTTACCAAATCAACTCAACTTTCATTATTTTCATTACGGCTTTAGTTCTTCAACTTTTCAGTTTCTAAGAACTTTTCGAAATTTTCAAAATTTGGCTAACACCCTAAATTTTTGAAAAATTTCGCCATAACCTCCCCTGGACCGGGGACTTCGGGATATTTCAAATAGCCTCCCATGGCCGTCATCAATCCAAAAAGAAAAAGAAACGCCAAGCGGCTAGCCAATCAGCTCATAAAATCATCCAAACCCAAAGAAATACAATAAACATGTACCTATTTGTCGGGCAAATAATTTTATTCTTCTTCTCTGGCCTCCTTGCTATGACCTGTTCAATGTAAGTACATGTATATGCATGCAAATGCGACAAATTTTAAATATATTTCACTATTTGGTTCAATTTGGCTAAAGGTTCAACATATAATTAATCAAACAATAATCAAACAACACAACCGGCAATCAATTAGTTGATTAGCATTTCAAATTCATAATTTTGATACATATTCCAAAAATCACATTTTTGATGCCAAGTCACAACAATATATTCTAACTATATTTTGGTTCTCACCCCAGTCTGATGGAAATATATAGATATCACGCTTTCGGCACTCGAATATAAATACTGATGATGCGGCCGCATCATCAGAATTATCCCCGGGCGACTAGAGTGTGACTCTATATCTATCCAGAATATTGGAGGCTTCTAATACACGTGGATCAGACGTATATTAAAATCTCTATATAACTGATAGTCCAAATCAATATAAATGAATATTCAAATACGAATAATATGATTTAAATTTTCAAAACAAAAATTGTTTTCAATTTAAAAATATACTCTTCACACTCGTTCAAGGATACTACTGATCCTATCTCTAACGAGTCATTCTCGTTGGATATTACTAATCCAATCTCTGATGAATTCTTTCATTTGGTTCTAACGTGTCTTGTTCTCTGAGCTCTGTAAACCAAAGTTCTGATACCACGATGAAACGACCCAAACTTCCCCGGTAAGGAAAGCCCGGATAGAATTGAGGACAAGACATATCAGAACGCAGACAGAAGAACATTTCATTGTTAATTACAACAATTCCATCAGATTACAAGAATATACAGAGTATGAATGAATAAAATAAATTCGATAAATATCAGAGATTACAATACATTACATAGCAGCGGAAAATAATACAAAACACAACCGAAAGAGATATACGGATACAGAGCATTCCGGATATCATTCCATTTGTAACCCTGGTTCCTGTGAATATAAATCTGCAAAACCAAAACTACTAGCTGCCCATGACAAAATAAGGGCACCGAGAGTTTAGGTTAAAACAATAAACTCCACGTTAGTCATGTGACTGGTGTGAGAACTAAAACAGTTATTAATCTTTATTTTAAAGTTAGGTAAATCAAAGGACCACGCCGTATAACACGGAATGGTTTTCCTCCCAAGAATACCAGTGCATAAAACAAACAGCGCACTGCTAAATGAAGAAAAATGAAGCTATTAAAAGACCCAGGTCCCATCACACAATGCAACACAAGCCGGAGGATAGGGTTTTACCTTATAATAACCATAGAATGCTTGATACGCTAAATTTCATGTTTTTCTATTACTATAAGTGTATAGTGTCAAAACAATTTCAATCACAAGTATCAATCATAGACGGGATAAGTGCCCCATCCCACTATGTCGCCATACTAGGCTCTACAAATAAAACCGCAAGGTCATGTATTAGAAGTTGGATTCCCATCTGTGAACCGAGGCAAAAGATTGTTCTCTACCGATTCGAGACGCTCTAGCACGTGTCTCAGGCAAGCGCGCAAACAAGCCTTGGATCGTCAGGGCCGGTCCACCGAAGTGGATTAAAATGCCTGAACACTACGTTTCCCTACCCTATGGGGTGTCAATGAGTCCAATGACTCCATCGGCTCCACACAGTCACTGATATATCCGAGGCGCCTCGCAACAGCAACAACCACATAAGTCAAACTCATCAGGGCATGTAAAACTGAAACACCCCACCTCCGTTAGGGTCACTCTCAAAGGGAATGCCCTAATTTTGGTGGAGGTTTATAAGTATAAGTCACAGATATACAAGACAGATATAAGAACACATATTTTTGAACAGCGGAAAACAACAACTTTTATTTCATTAAAATATGTGTTACACAAACCATGCCATAATTGTCTTACAATATTTCCAAAATCATAACTGTCTTGATTACATTATTTAAAGAAGCATAAAGAAAACATAAATAAACTGCAAAAGTCCCATAGTTGCTGTCCAAAGCCATAGTCCAAAACGAAAAGATCCAAGCAATACATTCTTTCTCTTCAAGCTGGATATGAAGGCTGGTCAAGCTGCGGTATTCCCTCCCTGTGGACCGGGGGGGGGGGGGAACGGAAGAAAAGAAGACGAAAGAAAAGTAGAGTCAGACATAAAGCCTGAGTAAGTCTAGGACTATTCAGTCTATGAATAAAGAACTGGGTATGATAAGTATAAACTAGAAATGGGAAAGCACCATAAACTTAGTTAAGTTGTCTAGGGTCGAATATACTATCGTACCCCATTTTAATCTCTGAACCCATATAAACTAGTTCCCAACTGACACCCCATAATTAGGGTGAAGTGATCCATTTTATAATTATCGGCTCCTACTCGCATAGTTACACGTGTCTTACGGCCCCCGATGTTGTAGTTACCTATGCTGGTCCCACCATGGGGTGTATCAAGTCCCATGGTGGCGGACCGACACAACCCTAGAATGCACAGGTATGCTACTGGTGCCCAGTGCCTTATTTTTCTGCGCCGGAGTGTGTGCACGCCCGCACCCCGTTAGAACCTACACTGCTGCACCACCGCCGTCGATTTGACCACTTACAATCAACCCAGTAATCGTGCCCCACCCTGCCTAGTTTCAGGGTATCATGATACCTTGTAGGGTTACTGCGAAAAGGGTCCTCCGCTACTAGGTTTTCTATTTCTAGCCAACATGCTAAGTTGGTTAAGTGTTTTACAAACCTAACCCCCCCAATCAGTCTGTTTAGTTTAGCATGTTCCATTTTGATTAAGTATTAATATAATTTACTTAATCCTATCAATCCTGACTCAGCCTTAATTGTCTTATTAAAGCCTTGACCTCTCACATTAGACATGTATTGTTGTGGCTGCCTGTTGCCGGTTGGGTCCGGGCAGTCTTACGCCACAACTCAGTCTAACCTCGGGTCCTTATTGGGCTCCATGTTTAACCACCCACATTGGATAGGTATTGTTGTGACTACTGGACAGCCGGGCGGTTCCGGGCAGTTTTACATCACAACTCAATCCAACCTCGGGTTAAACACATCGTATTTTTCTACATTTACATATTTTGTCTCTTTTCTTTTTATATGTAAATATTTGCGGCCCATTATTCAAATTCGTCTTTATTGGTTAAATTTCATTTATGCCACTTAATTGTTCTTTCAAGGTTGTTGGCATGTGTTAAACATGCCAACACATATGTTCTATATTTTAGCCCAAACGTCATTACCCCCGTATTATACGTTCGCTCCAATGTAAGGTGTATTGGGTTTAATACTTAAACCCAATTTAGCCAAATGAAAAGGGTAGGCTTATAACATGGTGTTTATAAGGTAACATGAAAAAAGGGAGTGTGAACGCATGAACTTGCAACGAACGATTCAATTAACATAAAATAGGCACATGTGAACTTGCAATTGTAAAATCATACAATCATGGCATAACATGAATCATTTTATCCATATAATCATAGCATAAACAATACTTAAACATAAATCATTCTATTCATATGGTTAATGCATAGACAATACTTAAACATGAATTGTTTTATTCATATGATTATGGCATAAGCAGTACTTAAACATGCATCGTTCTATACATATAATCATGGCATAAATAATACATGAATCATAGGTTCAACTAACCATGTAAACTTGAAATTAAGAATTTAACTAAATTAGATATCATTATTATTGGCACAGGTCTTGACTTAAAATATAAGCCTATATTTTTATTTAGGCATAAACTAATCGTGTTCATAAAATCGCTACATGTTAACAAAAAGGTGCTTACTTTTGTCACTAATACAAAAGTATGGTTCAACTAAAATTATCCCAACTTAATTCTTATATGAATCATCGTTTTCATTCTATTCATAGAATTATAGCATAAACATATCTAAACTTACATCATGGTTTTTATTTTATCTATGTAAACTTGCAAGAGGAATGTAATTCTAATGTAATTCTAATGTAACTTATGATAACAACATGAGCCTAAAAACATGTTTTTCAATTGGGCATAATAACGAACATAGTTTAGTCATGTTCATAAAATTAATACAAATTTACAAAGATGCGTGCTTTTGTCACTATCACAAAAATATGATTTTTATACTTGAACTATGATGCCAATTCCAACATAACTTCATATGAATCATAATACTTAGGTGAATCAAATTACACTAAAGATGACCATAGAATTTTACATCATGTTGTCATAACAATAGATCATAGACTTGCATGAATTCCAATTAAAATATCATAACATATAGTTGTTAACATGAATCATATACTTGCATGAATCTTAAATAAATTATTACAACATATAGTTGTAAACATGAATCATATACTTGCATGAATCTTAAATAAATTATTACAACATATAGTTGTTACTTTCAACATGAATCATATGCTTGCAATTATCAAATGGGTGTTGTAAATAACTACCACAAACATGTAGTTTTCAATATGAATCATATGTTTGCATGAGTCCCAATCAAAATTCCACACATGTGGTTGTCAACATAAACCATATACTTGCATGAATCAAACCATAGCATTGCCAAATCGTTAGAATCAAAATAACATACAAATATAAGTCATTATCGCCACAATTCCATTTCGTTTCCAACGCAAATCGCGTATTTGCAAATATCCAATCGTATACCATAATATTCCCAAATCGTTTTGCATCAAAGCAACATACAAATATAGATTATTATCGCCACAATTTCATTTCTTACATTCCACAAATCAACACAATTATTTAATTCATATCGGAATAACACTCTACTTACACCGTATGGCGAATCTTTAATTCAGGAATCCGAATTCTGGATTTGGAGATGCTATTCCTTTAATGTAGGCGTTGATTTGATTTGTTTACGTTTAACTTGTAGTTGCTTTGTGCTTTAGAGTTTGTCTCCTAATCGTCTCTCAAATTGGTGGCTACTCCTAGTCGTTCCTCAGCAGCATGATGGCCTCATTCTTATTTTTGAATGAATAGATTAGGTAGAGTCTAGGGTCATTTTTATAGAGTTTATGAACTGATTAGGACCATCGATGTAGCTTGGGTTAATTGTAGCCATTCATTCGAAAGAGAGACCAATCAGGAGCTGACACCTAGCCCTCGTGACAAAGCAAGGCTCAGAAAATCGACCAAACACAGACCAGGCCAGCCAGGGTGGGCTGGGTTCGACCTGGCTCTGGGGCCAGGTCGACAGCCTAGTCGACAGCCCTGTCGACAGCCCTGTCGACCTGGCTAGCCCAAGTCGACTGCCAAGTCGACCTGGGTGCCTTAGGCGGGAATTTTCCCGCCCTGGCCAATTGGGCCCGATTTTGAATTTTAAACTTGTTTTCTGAGCTGTTTTCGTCTGTTTGAATTTTAACCTGAATTCTGAAACTTCCGGAGGCCATATCTTCTTCATACGAACTCCGTTTTTCGAAAACTCGGACTCTATTTCGCGTATTTTTCCGAGACGAACACAAAGGCGTATCCTGTTTCCCTTAATTCTTTGATTTGAAATTAATTATACTTTAATTTGTGAATTTCACGGTTATAGAATTCACGGGGTGTTACATTCTCCCCCACATAGAAGGATTTCGTCCCCGAAATCTTCAAGTTAGGAGGAATGTATATCCTAACATCCAAACATCCATCTACTCATCCATCAAACACGAGTATCCATTGTCCTTAAAAGACTTCTAATGCTTCATGATCATATGCGCAGTATGTGTGTATACGTGTACTTATCTAATGCAAAATCAGGCGGTCTACTGATTCAGTTGACCTCCTTAATGCGAATTATGTAAGTGCCATGAATCCATTATGTATGCAAATTTTCCTATTCATGATTCTACATGAGTGCACAATCATTCATAAAAATGCAACATCCATATGACAACACATTAAAGTTCAACCATATACGAATGCAAACATATATGCATATGCAATATGAAGTGACCGAGCCGATCTAAAACCTAGATTGTGTGTGTATATGCAACCACGAGCAACCACTAGCAATCACTTGCAACCACTTGCAACCATCATCCATAACATGTTTCAACTACATGTTTACATCCAAAAAGATTCTACCTATGTTTCTCAAGATAGGATCGAGGAGAGAAATAGGATAAAACAAAGCATCTAGAATAAGTTAACGATGTACCTCCAGAAGGTCCGGTCTGCTTCTCGGGGCAGTCTTTGCTGATGTGTCCAGTCTTCCCACAATGTAAACATTCACCTTGCTTTCTCTTCCTCTTTCTATAATCCTTGGCTATGTGCCCTTCCGTACCAAAGTAATTGCATTTCCTTTTATCACGTGAGTTGTTGTTCTTGCCTCCTTTCTTGGGGTCTACCTTCTTATTCTTAGAATCGTTGGGCTTGACCTCTTTCTTCCCTTGAGAGTTTTCTGCCCCTGTTTCCTTCTTGTCCTTATCTACCTCGTTCAGCAATGCCATCTGCACCAACCTTTCGTACGTAGCTCCCATGGGTATATGGGTCATGGCCAAACTGTGTAATGGCTCATTCAACCCTTTGACAAAGCGGAGAGCCTTCTTGTGCGGGGTGTTGACTAGGTCCAACCCAAACCTAGCCAGCTCATCGAATTGATTAACATACTCTTTGACTGTCATATTCCCTTGCTTAAGAAATAAGAATTTTTCCAACTGAAGACTCCTTTCAGCTTCCGAGAGAAATTTAGCCTCAAACCTTGCCCTAAAGTCCTCCCATGTTTCCACCGGTCTTTCTGCATTAGTGACTTCCCACCAGTAGGAAGCCTCACCCTTTAGTAGCCATACTGCCATTTGTACTTTCTTTCTATCTTCTACCTCAAAGATGATGAATAAGTCCTCGGTTTCTTTCAGCCAATTTCTAGCTGCCACGAAGGACTCAGTTCCATGAAAATCCTTTCCTCCCATAGCTTTAAAATCTTTACATATCTTAGCAAACGTGTTTCCCTATGGAGGAGGTGGAGGAAGAGGTGCTGCTGCAGCTGGATGATTTCCTGCAGCTGGGGGAGGAGGAACGGTAGGACCTGGCTGAGTGGCCCTTGCTTCTAAGAACCGTCTAAACCAACCAGGTATTGGTACACCCTCTGGCAAGTTAAGTTCTTCGGACATGCTGAAACAAAAAGGATAGATTCAAAACGAAGGATAAGAGATAGTACCTATGGCTTTGGGGGGACTTTGCCTTTTTTAAAAAAAATAAAATAATATTTTTTTTAAAAAAATGCTTCTTTAAATTTCTTTTTTTGAAAATAAATTTTTAAAACTTTTTATCTTATCTGGTAAACCTATGCTCTGATACCAAGTGAAACACCCCACCTCCGTTAGGGTTACTCTCAAAGGGAATGCCCTAATTTTGGTGGAGGTTTATAAGTATAAGTCACAGATATACAAGACAGATATAAGAACACATATTTTTGAACAGCGGAAAACAACAACTTTTATTTCATTAAAATATGTGTTACATAAACCATGCCATAATTGTCTTACAATATTTCCAAAATCATAACTGTCTTGATTACATTATTTAAAGAAGCATAAAGAAAACATAAATAAACTGCAAAAGTCCCATAGTTGCTGTCCAAAGCCATATTCCAAAACGAAAAGATCCAAGCAATACATTCTTTCTCTTCAAGCTGGATATGAAGGCTGGTCAAGCTGCGGTATTCCCTCCCTGTGGACCTGGGGGGGGGGGACGGAAGGAAAGAAGACGAAAGAAAAGTAGAGTCAGACATAAAGCCTGAGTAAGTCTAGGACTATTCAGTCTATGAATAAAGAACTGGGTATGATAAGTATAAACTAGAAATGGGAAAGCACCATAAACTTAGTTAAGTTGTCTAGGGTCGAATATACTATCGTACCCCATTTTAATCTCTGAACCCATATAAACTAGTTCCCAACTGGCACCCCATAATCAGGGTGAAGTGATCCATTTTATAATGATCGGCTCCTACTCGCATAGTTACATGTGTCTTACGGCCCCCGATGTTGTAGTTACCTATGCTGGTCCCACCATGGGGTGTATCAAGTCCCATGGTGGCGGCCCGACACAACCCTAGAATGCACAGGTATGCTACTGGTGCCCAGT
Source organism: Allium sativum (assembly GCA_030737875.1). Lineage (NCBI taxonomy): Eukaryota > Viridiplantae > Streptophyta > Magnoliopsida > Asparagales > Amaryllidaceae > Allium > Allium sativum. The sequence goes on from CM060919.1 coordinate 181,573,879, forward strand.
GCCTTATTTTTCTGCACCGGAGTGTGTGCACGCCCGCACCCCGTTAGAACCTACACTGCTGCACCACCGCCGTCGATTTGACCTCTTACAATCAGCCCAGTAATCGTGCCCCACCCTGCTTAGTTTCAGGGTATCATGATACCTTGTAGGGTTACTGCGAAAAGGGTCCTCCGCTACTAGGTTTTCTATTTCAAGCCAACATGCTAAGTTGGTTAAGTGTTTTATAAACCTAATCCCCCAATCAGTCTGTTTAGTTTAGCATGTTCCATTTTGATTAAGTATTAATATAATTTACTTAATCCTATCAATCCCGACTCAGCCTTAATTGTCTTATTAAAGCCTTGACCTCTCACATTAGACAGGTATTGTTGTGGCTGCCTGTTGCACATTGGGTCCGGGCAGTCTTACGCCACAACTCAGTCTAACCTCGGGTCCTTATTGGGCTCCGTGTTTAACCACCCACATTGGATAGGTATTGTTGTGACTACTGGACAGCCGGGCGGTTCCGGGCAGTTTTACATCACAACTCAATCCAACCTCGGGTTAAACACATCGTATTTTTCTACATTTACATATTTTGTCTCTTTTCTTTTTATATGTAAATATTTGCAGCCCATTATTCAAATTCGTCTTTATTGGTTAAATTTCATTTATGCCACTTAATTGTTCTTTCAAGGTTGTTGGCATGCGTTAAACATGCCAACACATATGTTCTATATTTTAGCCCAAACGTCATTACCCCCGTATTATATGTTCGCTCCAACGTAAGGTGTATTGGGTTTAATACTTAAACCCAATTTAGCCAAATGAAAAGGGGAGGCTTATAACATGGTGTTTATAAGGTAACATGAAAAAAGGGAGTGTGAAGGCATGAACTTGCAACGAATGATTCAATTAACATAAAATAGGCACATGTGAACTTGCAATTGTAACATCATACAATCATGGCATAACATGAATCATTTTATCCATATAATCATAGCATAAACAATACTTAAACATAAATCATTCTATTCATATGGTAAATGCATAGACGATACTTAAACATGAATTATTTTATTCATATGATTATGGCATAAGCAGTATTTAAACATGCATCGTTCTATTCATATAATCATGGCATAAATAATACATGAATCATAGGTTCAACTAACCATGTAAACTTGAAATTAAGAATCTAACTAAATTAGATATCATTATTATTGGCACAGGTCTTGACTAAAAATATAAGCCTATATTTTTATTTAGGCATAAACTAATCGTGTTCATAAAATCACTACATGTTAACAAAAAGGTGCTTACTTTTGTTTCTAATACAAAAGTATGGTTCAACTAAAATTATCCCAACTTAATTCTTATATGAATCATGGTTTTCATTCTATTCATAGAATTATAGCATAAACATATCTAAACTTACATCATGGTTTTTATTTTATCTATGTAAACTTGCAAGAGGAATGTAATTCTAATGTAATTCTAATGTAACTTATGATAACAACATGAGCCTAAAAACATGTTTTTCAATTGGGCATAATAACGAACATAGTTTAGTCATGTTCATAAAATTAATACAAATTTACAAAGATGCGTGCTTTTGTCACTATCACAAAAATATGATTTTTATACTTGAACTATGATGCCAATTCCAACATAACTTCATATGAATCATAATACTTAGGTGAATCAAATTACACTAAAGATGACCATAGAATTTTACATCATGTTGTCATAACAATAGATCATAGACTTGCATGAATTCCAATTAAAATATCATAACATATAGTTGTTAACATGAATCATATACTTGCATGAATCTTAAATAAATTATTACAACATATAGTTGTTAACATGAATCATATACTTGCGTGAATCTTAAATAAATTATTACAACATATAGTTGTTACTTTCAACATGAATCATATGCTTGCAATTATCAAATGGGTGTTGTAAATAACTACCACAAACATGTAGTTTTCAATATGAATCATATGTTTGCATGAGTCCCAATCAAAATTCCACACATGTGGTTGTCAACATAAACCATATACTTGTATAAATCAAACCATAGCATTGCCAAATCGTTAGAATCAAAATAACATACAAATATAAGTCATTATCGCCACAATTCCATTTCGTTTCCAACGCAAATCGCGTATTTGCAAATATCCAATCGTATACCATAATATACCCAAATCGTTTTGCATCAAAGCAACATACAAATATAGATTATTATCGCCACAATTCCATTTCTTACATTACACAAATCAACACAATTATTTAATTCATACCGGAATAGCACTCTACTTGCAGCGTATGGCGAATCTTTAATTCAGGAATCTGAATTCTGAATTTGGAGATGCTATTCCTTTGATGTAGGCGTTGATTTGATTTGTTTACGTTTAACTTGTAGTTGCTTTGTGCTTTAGAGTTTGTCTCCTAATCGTCTCTCAAATTGGTGGCTACTCCTAGTAGTTCCTCAGCAGCATGATGGCCTCATTCTTATTTTTGAATGAATAGATTAGGTAGAGTCTAGGGTCATTTTTATGGAGTTTATGAACTGATTAGGACCATCGATGTAGCTTGGGTTAATCGTAGCCATTCATTCGAAAGAGAGACCAATCAGGAGCTGACACCTAGCCCCCGTGACAAAGCAAGGCTCAGAAAATCGACCAAACACAGACCAGGCCAGCCAGGGTGGGCTGGGTTCGACCTGGCTCTGGGGCCAGGTCGACAGCGCAGTCGACAGCCCTGTCGACTTGGCTAGCCAAGGTCAACTGCCAAGTCGACCTGGGTGCTTTAGGCGGGAATTTTCCCGCCCTGGCCAATTGGGCCTGATTTTGAATTTTATACTTGTTTTCTGAGCTGTTTTCGTCTGTTTGAATTTTAACCTGAATTCTGAAACTTCCGGAGGCCATATCTTCTTCATACGGACTCCGTTTTTCGAAAACTCGGACTCTATTTCGCGTATTTTTCCGAGACGAACACAATGGCGTATCCCGTTTCCCTTAATTCTTTGATTTGAAATTAATTATACTTTAATTTGTGAATTTCACGGTTATAGAATTCACGGGGTGTTACAAAAACCACTGACGCCACTTCTAGCTAGAAGGAAACACATGCCCTCCCTGAGGTCCTCTCCCGTTTCTGGTTCACAACTGGGGTGTTAGGCTCGTGAATCAACGTTACACAAAGCTATGCCACACAGGCTGTTCTTTGATCATCAACCACAAGACTCTGCTTTTCAACAGAAGCCTTGATCATATTGCCACTTAGGCATGCCGCACAGGCAATTCACTCCATGCGTTTGATATCCATCAATATAGAACCCCTGAGGTCGTACGTCTCAGAGAAGGGCGTTAAGCAAGAGAATAAATTCTCCGCCGCCAAACAGATATATATTTAATAGAAATCAATCACACAAAATAAAATCCAATGTCAGACACACAGTCCATTTACAAGTCCGTTCTGGGTTTGAACGAAACCGGAGGCACCTGGTACCTCGCATATCCATCGATCTCCAAGTACATTCGGACGATCACCAACTGATTCTCTCCTCTTGGGTGTACGACCCAATCAAGATCATCAGTAGTTATCCAAATGACGTGAAGACCTCCGGTCTTCGACCACCGTCTTCATCCTCGACACCACGTCGAATCAGTTATTCAGAATGGGATAAACCCGGTCTTTTTGAATAACTCGCGTATATAATAAACAAGCATTACACAAACACAACATACGCCTTATTCTAATTCATCAGTGACTAACCGTAAATTAACAAGAGAATAATTCCCCAAATATTAACCCCGAAGGCCGAAACCAACATCAGATCAATGCCCAGGAAACCATTCTGCTTAGCTAACCTACAGTTAGTTTCTAAATTTCACATTCTTAGGGAAAGGTTCCCATTAATTTTATCAAAGATAAATTCTTTTAAATTTATTCTTTAATCTTCCTTTGAATATCACTTCAAACTAGTCGAGATTAACAAACCTTACCGAAGTAATCACTTGTTTTAATTTCCCAATCCCAACCTATTCATCCCATGAAGTTAAACTGGTAATACTTCATATCTAATACCACGGTGTTATCTGTAAATTCAATTACCATTTCACGTTCAAATCTAATTAAAGATTTAAGTATCTCCTGGAGCAAAACTGGTGATACTCCATTCTCGATCATTTCAATCTAATTAAAGGTTCATTAAAACTCCACTTTGTCTTAATCTTCCCAAAAATCAATATTAATGATTGTTTAACTTGGGAAACCATATCCTGCCTTTAACTGGGTTAAAGAACTAATGTCATTTAAAACACGGTTCACGATAAACCCAAAATCACATTCAATTCCATCATCGTTTAAGCGTAAATTAGCAAGTGAATAATTCCCTAAGTGTTAACCCCGAAGGCCGAAACCAACATCAGATCAATACCCAGGAGACCATTCAACTTAACTAATATCCAGTTAGTTTCCGATTTTCTTAACTCCATTGGGTCTAAGAACAATATTATTGAAGATACCATTCACGAAAAACCCAAATCACATTTGATATTAAATACAAGGCTCTGAATAGAAAATATATCGGCTTATATTCAATATCTAATTCTATGACCAACAAATATCGTATTGGAAATAACGATATAAATATCTTTCAAATTTCCATAACAAAATGTGTATAATCACAAAATCCAACATCGAAATATTCCAAAGACAATTCCGATTCAAATCCATTCCAACTCAGTTATTGGAAATTCTGATTATCTTCAAAACCATTTCAAATCCAATTGATTTATTTAAAAATAAATAAATTATTATTCTAGTTAATAACTAGTTCATTTCGATAAAAATCTATTTTTATCTTTTCAAATATGGGATTTTTCAGACCAATTCTTAACAAATCATTTCTTATGATTTTACATAAATTATTACTATTTTTAATAATTTTATCAAGGCCCATATAGTCGATTTCCACAAATGGCCATCGAACTGCACTTATAGCGACCTTTTCCAAATTTGATTTGGACATAATTCCAAATCCAACCGTTAGATTTCTAATTTCTAATTTTCGTTTGAAAGATCTTTTCGATACGAACCCAACAGTTCCGGTTTTAGGAGAATCCGACGGTCGGATCTCCCGCAATATCCATTCGAAGTCAATGGTCGAAATTCGCGAACTGCCGCGGCGCAACGTGTTCTATTCAGTCCATTATATATAACATATATATATATATATATTTTATATTTCATCGATTTCCTTTCAAAACAAATTTTATAAATTGTTTTCAATTCGTTTTCAAAACGATTTCAACTTCATATTCAATTTCTAATAAAAATTGAATATTCCATATCATTAATCTACAAATGATAATATTTCCAAAACGTTATATTTTGAAATCACTTCCTTTTCTATATTCATTAAAAAAACGAATATAATCGATATAAATATCATTCTCGTCAAAATGGCATCAACCTAACCAACACGGCTTTATATATTTCAATAACTTCGTTATTCTATTCAATAAATGAATATTTTCTTCAACACATGAATTTTTGTTTTTCTATTCAACCCATGAATTTATATTTCTGTTCAACATATGAATTCATATTTCTATTCAACACATGAATTTATATTTCTATTTTCCAAATTGGAATGTTGCCCAATCAATTACCATATAATGTTAATTATATGGATTCTATACAATACGCGTATTGTAACGACCCAGAAAATCTGAACAAATTTAAATTTTTTAAATTGGCTAAAATAATGGATTTTAAATATTTAAAATAAATATTTTAAATAATAGCGATGAAAGGTGAGTTTGAATCGACAATTCGAAACGAATATAATTAATTACAATTATAAACAAGGCTTGAAAAGGCGCTGCAGTTTCAAAAATTGAATTCAAACTTTGTCGGACTGTACCAGGTGCAAAACAATACGGATTTTAGTGAAACCAAAAATATTTAAATCTATTAGTGAATACCTTTCTAACAAATCTGAAAAATCGAATTTTTATAGTGGAAAGTAAAAGTTATGGCCAAATGAATTTTCAGAAAGGTTGCTATGGAATTTATATAGCCCGTGAAAATGACCATTTTGCATACGACCTCGGAATTCGACGAAACCACTTTTGTTGGATCCGGGATGTGAAGTTATTGCTAGGTTTCAAATTTCATAATTTTTGAAGCTAGTATGTGAGCGTGGCAAAAGAAAAAGTGTTTTGGTCAATTATAGTTAAATTGGATTGACCAGAAATGGGCCTTTTTGCAAACTGTCTCAGAATTCGATGAAACTAGTTTTGTTGGGACCGTATCATTGAACCATAGCTAGATTTATTTTTCTGGAATTTTTCGAATCAGTTTGTGACCCTGGAAAATTGAAATGTTCGTTCAAATTAAATGTTGAATATTTTATATTTTAATTTGAATGGAAATTGACTGAAACAGTCGAATGGGCCTTCGAAACATATCCCATTGTGTTCGGAATGGGGGTAAAATGCCAAGGACGACAGTCGTGGGGTTTGAATTGGCATTCGTCGGTGACAGGGGGTATTTTAGAGATTTTAGAAATTATAAAATAAAATAAAAAATCCTATTTGGCCATTATCTTTCTCTCTCCCCGTATGATAACGAGCGACGGCGGAAAACCTTCCTGAGCTCCCCGTCCATTTTCTGATCAATCCACTCACTAATATCAAGAGCTCCAGTTGAAGATTTTGTAGAGCTCGGAGAGATCTTCAAATCCATATATAGTTTGGACTTTTTCGTGCAGCGTTTGGAGAGTTTCGACGCTGGGAAGATCCGCCGTTTCGAGCCAGATCGCGCCTCCACCGCCGCGCCGAGTTGAGCGCCACCACCCTCGTCCTGAGCGCCTCTCCAAGCTCTTCGCCGCTGCGAAGGCCGATCATCCTAACACGCATCGATTCGCGCGAAATCGTGTGACCTAGTTTCGAACAAACCAAGAGAGGTTCGGTTTTTATTTTCTGAACTGATTTTAACAGTTTAAAACCGTTGCAAATTTCGAAAAATCATATCTTTTTGCTGTGTTAACGAAATTCGACGTAACAGGAAACATCTTGACCGTGTGGATGCCTTCTACATTTTAGAAGAGATCGCATATTTTTCTGAGCCTTTTGCTATTTCTGGTGGAGTGGAACCCTATGTGAGATTTCTAATTTATAAACGATATGGAAAACGACGATGTATAAATTATATAGTCGATGTATGAGTTATATAAGCATTGTACACCTCTTGTATAAGCGTTGTATAAGTTGTATGTTCGATGTATAAGTTATATATGCATTGTAATAATTATATATGTGTTGAAATAGAAGTGAATTGCTATATATATATATATATATATATATACATACATACATACACGCCCCTCGTCCACAAACCATGGACGATATTTATTGATTGTGATTGGTGTGAAAATTAATTGATAGCGAATGATTGTTTGTGGTTGATATTGATTGATTGTGGTTGAAAAATACCCATTTGTGGTCGAGAAATATTTGGTTGAAACCACATAGGATTAGTTTGTGGAAATGAAATAAATATATACATGCCGCCTGCATGCGAACTAGATACATGATCCCCATTGTAAAAAACTGCGTGGTTTTAAGGTAGAGCGAGGAGCCGTACTAGGGATGGTCCCGGTTTTAACTACCCTGCCATTATGCTGCCGAAATTTTGAATAATATTCATGTGTTTGAATTATTTTCATTTGCTGAAACTATATTTATTCATTGAATAGAAAACCTTCATGTGTTGAATCGATATTCATTCGTTGATTAGAAATTCATGCGTTGAATGGTATTCATATTTTGAAATAAATTGTTTTATAATAAAAATCCCATTTTTATCACCTATATAAACTATATAAAATAATAGTGTTTTGAAATGAATTGTTTTAAAATAAAAATCAATTTTTTTATTATACACATGAATTGTTGAAATGGGAAGTGTTAAAAATAGCAACTCGTTCAAATAAATATGCATGAGTTGAAATATTCATTAATTAGCTAATGACGTGATTTTTACCTATGCATGTAACATTAGAATGAATGATGCTTTTAAACCAAATGGAATCAAATATGAAGTTGAATGGAAAATGATAAGTGATAAGAACTGTATATATGTACATGCACATTTATTGAACAGGTTATAGCAAAGGGGCTAGAGAAGAGGAATAAGATTTTGTGCCCGACAAATAGGTACACATTTACTGTTTTGTTTGGGTTATGATTTTATGAGCCTGTTGGCTAGCCGCTTGGCCTTTTCTTTTTCTTTTTGACATGAGACGCCCGTGTGGCTATTTGGGAATTTTCCCAGCCCCACCCGTACAAAGGAGGTTATGGCAAAATTTTCCAAAATTTAGAGGCATTAGTGAAATATTTGAAGTGAAAACGATATTGAAATTGTTGAATGAACTATATTTATATAAATATATAAATATAAATAAAATTAAAACGAAACGTGGCCGTGCAGTTCGTGTTTTGAAACCATGATTTCAAACAACTAGTGCGGGAAATCCGACCATTGGATTTTCCCGAAACCGCAACCGTTGGGTTCGCCTTGGAAATATCTTTCCGACGGCACAACCTTTGTAAAAATCCAACGGTTGGATTGTCTGGAATGTTTAATTCAAATCTTAAGAAAAACCGCGCCAGAATCGATTATATTTATATATATATATAAGTATAATTATATTTAATCGAATAACGACGCTGCAGTTCGTATTTTAAAATCGAAACTTCGAACGATTGTACCGGGAGATCCGACCGTCGGATTTTCCCGAAACTGGAACCGTTGTATTTGTTTTGAAAAGACCTTTCTAATGATGTAAATTTTGTGAAGATCCAACAGTTAGATTTTCAGATATGTGTAAATCAAATCTGAAGAAAAACAGCGCCATGGCCGCGTTATGTCCCGAAGCGTCGTTTTGACTAAATTGGCTAATTTAAAATAAATAAAAATAGCGATAAATTGTTATAAAATATCATAAACGATATGGAATGGAAATAAACTGAATTTGCTTGATTTATGTGGTATTTGATGGTTGAATGTGTTTGGTGTGAAAATTACATTAAAGAACAAAATTGGTGTTGTCGAATGATTTAACCATTGAAATAAATTGATTTGAAATTCTAAATATACGTGAATTAATTGAAAGGGCCGAGTTAATTCTCATTTCGAATAATTGACCGACGATTCGAATTAGAAGATGAAGACGGTGGTCGAAGACCGGAGATCTTCACCTCGTTTGGATGGTAACCGAGGTCCTGATTAGGAGGCATCCCGAAATATGGATAATTAGTGGTGATCGTCCAGACGTACGTGGTGATCGATGGGTTTGCGAGGTATTTAGTGCCTCCGATTTCGTTCAGACCCAGAACGGACTTGTAAATGGACTGTGTGTCAGACATTGGATTTTATTCTATGTGGATTGATCTCTATTAAATATACATCTGTTTGGCGGCGGAGAATTTATTCTTTTGCTTAACGCCCTTCTCTGAGACGCACGAGCTCAGAGGTTGTGTATCGATGGACATCAGTCGCATGGCATGAATTGCTAGTGTGGCATGCCTAAGTGGCAAATGATCAGGACTTCTGTTGAAAAGAAAATTCTTGTGGTGATGATCAAAGCACCGCCTGTGTGGCGTAGCTTTGTGTCTAACGTGAAATCGCGAGCCTCACACCCCGGTATGAACCAGAAACGGGACAAAGGACCTCAGGGAGGGCCTGCGTTTCCTCCTAGCTAGGGTGGTGTCAGTGACCTACCAGCCCTGACATTTATATACTTTTCACCTGTGTGGTTGTTGCTGTAGCGAGGCGCCTCGGTTAGATCAGACGATCCGGGTCCGATGGAGTCACTTGTTGGCTCGCTTACGCCCCAAAGGGCGGCGAAACGTAGTGCTCAGGCATTTTAATCCACTCTGTGTGGACCGGCCCTGTCGCTCCAAGGGTCGATGCGTTCTGATCCTAAGACTCGGGCTAAGCCTTCTCGAATTCGGTAAGGACTATCTTTTGCCTTGGTTCATGACGGAAATCCAATTTCCAAATACGGGACTATGCGATTTTGATTGTATACATATATATGGCGACATAGTGGTATGGGGCATTAATGCCGTCTATGATTGATATTTATGATTTGAAATTGTTTTCAAAACATATAAACACTAGCAATAATATCAAATGCCTTTGTTTTGTTCGTATCAAGCATATCTTGGCCGTTATAAGGTAAAAACTCTATCCTCCGGTTTGCGTTGCATTGTGTGATGGGAACTGAGTCTTATAATGGCTTCATTTTTATAAAATGCATCACGTTGTTTAAAAGAAAGATTTTTTTTAAAGCATTGGCAATCCAATGGAGTAAACCCGTTCCACGAAAGTGGCGTGGTCCTGCGATTAGCCAAATTATATATGTGTTGAGTAGATTTCTCATACCAGTCCCATGACTGACTCGTAGTTTGTTTCACTTTCAAACTCGGGTGCCCTTTTTTCTACACGGGCAGCCTTGTATTCAGGTTTAGCTGGCTTTCTCTGGATAGCTGGAGCTGAAGATGGATTTTATCATTTATATCTCTTTATGCTGTTCAGCTCCTATTGTACATATTTTGTTTGTTTTCCGCTGTTGACATCTATGTATAGCTGAACTGTATTTGTACTAAGTATGATCCTGTATACTGTGTAACTCTGATGATTACTTTTATCCAGTATATTTATTTTTCTTTATCTGGTGTATTTATTTAATTCTGTTCTGCTATTATCTGTTTCTGAGTTATATTCCACAGATTACCCTAGCCACCGTCAGTACGGGGTTTGGGGTCGTCTCAGTTGGTATCAGAGCCAGGTTAAGCTTAGTTCTGGAATATAACATTTGAATGAACTCGTCAGAAATAGAACCAGTAGTGTTCTAGGACGGGTAACTCTATACAGATAGGATCAGTAATATCCTAGTATGAGTAGAAAAATGAAATAACACCTCGATAGACACATTTACATTGAAGTATATGTTTCTATATTTTAAATTATCTTTTCTGTGACCTGACACTTGATCTGTTGTTTGCAGAAGTAGTAGAAAATGAGTGTCAGAAACAGAAGGAATGCAGAACCGGATATTGAGGCCCTATTGATCAAATATCGAAATATGGGTGGAATACCGTTCTCTAGTGAAGAATCTATTATGAAGACACTGGCTTGGATTCGTTCGGCTGAAAAGATCTTTGATGGTTTAAAGCTGAGGGATGACCAGAAAAGATTACTGGCCTCCTGGGCACTCAAAGATGAAGCTTTGTTCTGGTGGGATTCTGTTATTAAGGATAATCCAGAAGGTGATATCACCTGGGACAGATTCAAAGTGATTTTCCTAGAAAGATTTACTCCTCCAGAAGCGACTGAGCGATTATGCAACGAATTTTCTTATCTGATACAAGGTGACATGACCATCCCAGAATATCATAAGAAATTCAATGAACTTTCTCATTTTGCTCCTCATCTGATTAAAGACCCAAAGAGGAAAAATTTGAGATTTATTCACGGGCTTCAAAGAAAATATCAGAATAGTGTAATGAGGAACGTGAAGCTCCCCTTTTCTGAAATGATATACGCGGCTTATCAGTATGGAGATCTCGACAGGAAAGGTATGCTATAGTACGAAGAAGAAGTCAGCTCTAGTAATAGAAATGAGTTTGAAACTGATCGTCCTGAGGCCAGTACAAAGTCTGATGTCAGTAGGAAGCCCAGTGCCAAGAGAAAAAGGGCTAAATCTAAAAAGGAACCGGCAAAGACTGCCACATGCTCTAACTGCAATAAACAGGGGCATCTGACCAAGAAGTGTAAAACCTCGAAGAAACGAAAGAAGGGGTCTAAACCTGATAACTAGTTTCGAGAGAATAGAAAGTGCGTTCAATGCCGTCGGACTGGCCATCTTGAAAATGACTGTAAGCAATTTAAGAAATCCAAAGCAGCGCAAGTAAATGAAGTGGTAGAAGTACCTGCATCTTCGTCTGCCCAGGAGAGGTCTGATGTTTTAGAAGGCACGCTCAATGTCAAGAACATTCCTGTTAAAGTACTGTTTGACACAGGCGCGTCACGAAGCTTCATTTCGAAGGATGCAGCTAAGAAACTAGATTTGAATTTGAAAAAGCTCAAGGAACCAATGACTGTCCAGAATCCGGTTGGGGTTCCATCGATCTCAGTTGGGTTTGTGCAGTACCTGTCTCTTTCTCCTGCTATAAATTCCCTACTATATCCATCGTCATGAATTTTAAGGAGTTTGATCTTATATTGGGGTTGGATTGGCTAACCAAATATGAAGCGGAGGTTAGATGCGCCGAGAGAGTTGTTAAAGCAAAGGCACAATCGGGGAATTATAAAACCATACCATGCGAAGGCCCGACTTCAAATAGAAAGGACTTCTGGGCAAGTTTGAATGTTTCTCCAGCCCAAATAGAAAATATCCCTGAAGTTGCAGAGAATATTCCCGACCTCATCAAAGATATTCCTGTCATCAAAAATTATGCGGATGTGTTCGAAGAAGTTGTTCGCTTACCCCCGTAGAGAGAAATAGATTTCAATATCGCTTTGATTCCGAATGCAAGGCCGGTAGTTCACGCTATTCGAAGAATGTCCTTGAAAGAGAAAGAGGAATTAGACAATCAAACACGACAGCTAGTATGGAAAGGTCTGATCAGGCCCAGTTTCTCTGATTGGGGTGCAGCAGTGGTGTTTGTCCCAAAATCTGACCGTACTCTACGGCTATGTGTGGATTATCGTGATTTGAACAAACAGACAATAAAGAACAAATATCCATTGTCACGAATAGATGATTTGTTGGATCGATTAAATGGAGCACAAGTATTTTCACGAATGGACCTAGCTACAGGCTTCCATCAACTTCGAATTGCCGAAGAGTGTGTTCCAATGACAGCACTCAGAGGTCCCGACTTATTCTACGAGTAGTTAGTAATGCCGTTCGGCTTATGTAACGCTCCTGCTTACTTCGTCGATCTAATGAATAGAGTGTTCAGAGGGGTTTTGAATAAATTTGTTTTGGTTTTTATTGACGATGTTCTAATCTTCTCTAAATCAAAGGCCGAACATGAAAAGCATCTGGAACAGGTTCTAGAAATTCTGAGACGGAATGTATTAAAAGCCCAATTTTCCAAATGTATCTTCCGGCAAGATGAAGTAAAATTCTAGGCCACGTAGTATCGAAAGAAGGAATTGCTGTGGATCCAAGTAAAATCACAGCTATTCAGAACTGGAAGCAGCCCAGTACCCCACTGAAGTCCGTAGTTTTCTCGGATTGGCCAGCTATTACCGGAAGTTCGTTAAAAACTTTTCGAAGATATCTGGTCATTTAATGAAGCTTACGAAGAAGCACTCTAAGTTCAAATGGACTCCAGAAAGTGAGGACGCTTTCGAAGAGCTAAAGTTAAGATTAACAACTGCTCCAGTGTTAACCATCATCGATGGCAACCAGGATTTAAAAGTCTGGACTGATGCTTCTAGAGAAGGCCTTGGCGCAGTGTTAATGCAAAGGGGCCAAGTGATTGCTTATGCTAGCCGTCAACTGAAGCCGCATGAGAAAAACTATGTAACTCATGATCTTGAGTTATTGGCTATCGTATTCGCTTTGAAAATCTGGGGGCACTATCTTCTAGGTGAGAGATTTGGACTGTTTACAGATCACCAGTCGTTAAAGTATTTGTTCACCCAGAAAGACTTGAATCTGAGGCAGCAACGTTGGCTGGAGTTTCTTGCAGCATACAATTTTGAAATTATATACACTCCAGGGAAAGCCAATGTCGTCGCCGATGCGCTGAGCCGAAAGAATGTAATGATCGCCATCTTTATTGTCACGACTTCCTTGATTGACAAAATATCTATTCTTCAAAAGGAGGATAACTTTATTAAGGATATGATCAAAAGGATTCAGAAAGGCGGACCCTCGTGTTTTCAAATAAATAACGACGGGACCTTGAGGTTGAAAGGAAGGATTTGTGTTCCTGACATCCCAGAGTTAAAAGGGAAGTGTTAGATGAGTGTCACAAGTCCAAGCTGAGTATCCATCCTGGAGTGGCCAAAATGTATAACGATCTCAAACGAACGTTCTGGTGGAAGGCTATGAAAAAAGACGTTTCAATATACGTTAGCCGATGCCCTTCTTGCCAGCTAGTCAAACGCGACCAACATAAACTAGCTGGATTATTACAACCGCTAGACGTTACGGGTTGGAAGTGGGAACATATTTCTATGGATTTCATTGATGGTCTGCCCAGAACCAGAAAAGGGAATGACAGTATTTCGGTGATCGTAGATCGCTTCACGAAGACCGCCCATTTCATACCTGTCAGATCAAACAGAACTGCTCAGAGTCTGGCGCAGATATACTTCAGGGAAATAGTTAGACTGCATGGAGTGCCGCTCAGTATAGTCAGTGATAGAGATACAATATTCACTAGCAAATTCTGGGAAGCATTTCAAGTCGAACTGGGAACGAAGTTAAACTTAAGCACCGCTTATCATCCTCAGACAAACGGTCAGACTGAGAGGGTGAATCGTATTTTAGAAGATATATTGCGGGCTTGTTTTATAGATTTCGGTGGATCATGGGAAGATCATCTGCATTTGGCTAAATTCTCTTATAACAACAGCTACCAGGCGAGTCTGACAATGTCGCCATTCGAAGCATTGTATGGTAGATCGTGCCGATCTCCTGCTTGTTGGGTCGAACCTGGAAATAGACTTGTGTTAGGTCCTGACATGATTCGGGAAGCTGCCGACAAAGTCGATTTTATTAAGAAGCGATTACTCGCCGCTCAAAGCCGGCGGAAGAGCTATGCCGATAGAAGAAGAAGAGATATATCCTTTGCTGTTGGCGACTATGTATATTTGAAAGTATCGCCGATGAGAGGAGTTATCCGGTTCGGTAAAACTGGAAAGTTGGCGCCCAAATTCATTGGTCCATTTCCTATTCTGGAACGGATCGGAACTCTCGCTTATAGGGTTAAATTGCCAGATTGGTTGCCTGGAGTTAATGGTGTATTTCACATATCTCAACTTCGAAAGCACGTTCATGATCTAGACTTGATCGTCGAAGAAGAAGCACAACAGGATATTGAAATTACTCCAGAATTAGCTGTGAGACGAGAGCCGCTAAAGATTATCGGCAAAGAAACCAAAGAGCTGAGGAACAAGAAGGTTCACTTAGTCAAAGTGCAATGGAGTGGAGATCCGCGAGATTGTACTTGGGAAGCTGAGGAGAGAATTCAGAAAGCTTATCCTAGATGCCGAGTAGATATCTCTGATTGACTCTGGTGCAAGGTACATTTATCCTACTTTGCATTACCTTTTAATTCTCTACTCTGTTGTTATTTTCTTTCCATGGATGTGCACTTTTAATTCTATAGTCTGAATGATTTTAAAAGAATATAGAAATTGATTTGTATGATTTTGAAAAGTTAAAAACAATTGCTTGTTGGTTGTGTTGTGTGATTGTAGATTAGATTAATTAAAATTATTGAAATTATAGTTAATTTAATCAACAATAGAATAATGTTAGGCTTTATTCGATTATATCACAGATTGAACTAATTAGAAAATAAATAGAAATATATATACATGTGTATTACATATGTTTGAACAGGTAAAGGGATTAGTTATTGAGTAAAGATTTTATTTGCGTGCCCGACAATTAGGTAAACCATAATGAGTTGGATGCGAAATATTATTATATCAACTCCTATGAATGCCATTGGATGTGGAGTGCTGGTTTTTCTGTGTGAAATAATAAACGTCGCCATAGGATAGTAACAATTAATTTTGAACTACATTATATGGAAAAAAATTCGGAAATTTTGGGTGTTAGCCAAATTTTTGAAGAATTTGAAATTTCTCAGAAACTGAAAAGTTGGAGAATTGAAGCCAGATCGAACGTAGAGTTGAATAATCAAACCACTTTCGACTTTGTTCCTTTTCGGGGACGAAAAGTTTTAAGTGGGGTACATTGTAACGACCCAGAAAATATGAACCAATTTAAATTTTTTAAATTGGCTAAAATAATGGATTTTAAATATTTAAAATAAATATTTTAAATAACAGCGATGAAAGGTGAGTTTGAATCAACAATTGAAAACGTATATAATTAATTATAATTATAAACAAGGCTTGAAAAGGCACTGCAGTTTCGAAAATTGAATTCAAAAATTTGTCGGACTATACCGGGTGCAAAACAAAACGGATTTTAGTGAAACCAAAAATATTTAAATCTATTAGTGAATACCTTTCTAATGAATCTGAAAAATCGAATTTTCATAGCGGAAAGCAAAAGTTATGGCCAAATGAATTTTCAGAAAGGTCGCTATGGAATTTATATAGCCCATGAAAATGACCATTTTGCATACGACCTCGGAATTCGACGAAACCACTTTTGTTGGATCCGGGATGTGAAGTTATTGCTCGGTTTCAAATTTCATAATTTTTGAAGCTAGTATGTGAGCGTGGCAAAAGAAAATGTGTTTTGGTCAATTACAGTTAAATTGGATCGACAGAAATGGGCCTTTTTGCAAACGGTCTCAGAATTCGACAAAACTAGTTTTGTTGGGACCGTATCGTCGAAACATAGCTAGATTTATTTTTCTGGAATTTTTCGAGTCAGTTTGTGACCCTGGCAAATTGAAATGTTCGTTCAAATTAAATATTGAATATTTTATATTTTAATTTGAATGGAAACTGACTGAAACAGTCAAATGGGCCTTCGAAACATATCCCATTGTGTTCGGAATGGGGGTAAAATGCTAGGGACGGCAGTCGTTGGGTTTGAATTGGCGTATGTCGGTGACAAGCGGTATTTTAGAGATTTTAGAAATCATAAAATAAATAAAAAATCCTATTGGCCCATTATCTTTCTCTCTCCCCGTATGATATCGAGCGACGGCGGAAAACCTTCCTGAGCTTCCCGTCCATTTTCTGATCAATCCACTCACTAATATCAAGAGCTCCAGTTGAAGATTTTGTAGAGCTCGGAGAGATCTTCAAATCCATATATAGTTTCGATTTTTTCGTGCAGCGTTTGGAGAGTTTCGACGCTGGGAAGATCCCCCGTTTCGAGCCAGATCGCGCCTCCACCGCCGCGCCGAGTTGAGCGCCAACACCCTCGTCCTGAGCGCCTCTCCAAGCTCTTCGCCGCTGCGAAGGCCGATCATCCTAACATGCATCGATTCGCGTGAAATCTGGTGACCTAGTTTCGAACAAACCAAGAGAGGTTCGGTTTTTATTTTCTGAACTGATTTTAACAGTTTAAAACCATTGCAAACTTCGAAAAATCATATCTTTTTGCTGTGTTAACGAAATTCGATGAAACAGGGAACATCGTGACCGTGTGGACGCCTTTTACATTTTAGAAGAGACCGCATATTTTTCTGAGCCTTCTGCTATTTTTGGTGGAGTGGAACCCAATGTGAGATTTCTAATTTATAAACGATATGGAAAACGACGATGTATAAATTATATAGTCGATGTATGAGTTATATAAGCATTGTACACCTCTTGTATAAGCGTTGTATAAGTTGTATGTTCGATGTATAAGTTATATATGCGTTGTAAAAATTATATATGTGTTGAAATAGAAGTGAATTGCTATATGTATATATATATATATATATATATATATATATATATATATATATATATATATATACGCCCCTCGTCCACAAACCATGGACGATATTTATTGATTGTGATTGGTGTAAAAATTGATTGATAGCGAATATTGTTTGGGATTGTTTGTGGTTGATATTGATTAATTGTGGTCGAAAAATACCAATTTGTGGTTGAGAAATATTTGGTTGAAACCACATAGGATTAGTTTGTGGAAATGAAATAAATATATACATGCCGCCTGCGTGCGAACTAGATGCATGATCCCCATTGTCAAAAACCGCGAGGTTTTAAGGTAGAGCGAGGAGCCGTACTAGGGACGGTCCCGGTTTTAACTACCCTACAGTTATGCTGCCGAAATTTTGAATAATATTCATGTGTTTGAATCATTTTCATTTGCTGAAACTATATTTATTCATTGAATAGAAAACCTTCATGTGTTGAATCGATATTCATTCGTTGATTAGAAATTCATGCGTTGAATGGTATTCATATTTTGAAATAAATTGTTTTATAATAAAAATCCCATTTTTATCACCTATATAAACTATATAAAATAATAGTGTTTTGAAATGAATTGTTTCAAAATAAAAATCAAATTTTTTATTATACACATGAATTGTTGAAATGGGAAGTGTTAAAAATAGCAACTCGTTCAAATAAATATGCATGAGTTGAAATATTCATTAATTAGCTAATGACGTGATTTTTACCTATGCATGTAACATTAGAATGAATGATGCTTTTAAACCAAATGGAATCAAATATGAAGTTGAAAGGAAAATGATAAGTGATAAGAACTGTATATATGTACATGCATATTTATTGAACAGGTTACAGCAAAGTGGCTAGAGAAGAGGAATAAAGTTTTGTGCCCGACAAATAGGTACACATTTACTGTTTTGTTTGGGTGATGATTTTATGAGCCTGTTGGCTTTTTCTTTTTCTTTTTGACATGAGACGCCCGTGTGGCTATTTGGGAATTTTCCCAGCCCCTCCTGTACAAAGGAAACGTGGCCGTGCAGTTCGTGTTTTGAAACCGTGATTTCAAACAACTAGTGCGGGAAATCCGACCATTGGATTTTCCCGAAACCGGAACCGTTGTGTTCGCCTTGGAAATATCTTTCCAACGACACCAACTTTGTAAAAATCCAATGGTTGGATTGTCTGGAATGTTTAATTCAAATCTGAAGAAAAAGTGCGTCAGAATCGATTATATTTATATATATATAAATATAATAATATTTAATCGAATAACGACGCTGCAATTCGTATTTTGAAATCGAAACTTCGAACGATTGTACCGGGAGATCCGACCGTCGGAATTTCCCGAAACTGGAACCGTTGGATTCGTTTTGAAAAGACCTTTCTAATGATGTAAATTTTGTGAAGATCCAACAGTTAGATTTTCAGATATGTGTAAATCAAATCTGAAGAAAAACAGCGCCACGGCCGCGTTATGGCCCAAAGCGTCGTTTTGACTAAATTGGCTATTTTAAAATAAATAAAAATAGCGATAAATCATTATAAAATATCATAAACGATATGGAATGGAAATAAACTGAATTTTCTTGATTTATGTTGTATTTGATGGTTGAATGTGTTTGGTGTGAAAATTACATTAAAGAACAAAATTGGTGTTGTCGAATGATTTAACCATTGAAATAAATTGATTTGAAATTCTAAATATACGTGAATTATTTGAAAGGGCCAAGTTAATTCTCATTTCGAATAATTGACCGACGATTGGAATTCAAAGATGAAGACGGTGGTCGAAGAACGGAGATCTTCACCTCGTTTGGATAGTAACCGAGGTCCTGATTGGGAGGCATCCCGAAATATGGATAATGAGTGGTGATCGTCCAGATGTATGTGGTGATCGATGGGTTTGCGAGGTATTTAGTGCCTCCGGTTTCGTTCAGACCCAGAACGGACTTGTAAATGGACTATGTGTCAGACATTGGATTTTATTCTGTGTGGATTGATCTCTATTAAATATACATCTGTTTGGCGGCGGAGAATTTATTCTTTTGCTTAACGCCCTTCTCTGAGACGCACGAGCTCAGAGGTTGTGTATCGATGGACATCAGTCGCATGGCATGAATTGCTAGTGTGGCATGCCTAAGTGGCAAATGATCAGGACTTCTGTTGAAAAGCAAAGTCTTGTGGTGATGATCAAAGCACCGCCTGTGTGGCATAGCTTTGTGTCTAACGTGAAATTGCGAGCCTCACACCACGGTATGAACCAGAAACGGGAGAAAGGACATCAGGGAGGGCCTGCGTTTCCTCCTAGCTAGGGTGGTGTCAGTGACCTACAAGCCCTGACATTTATATACTTTTCACCTGTGTGGTTGTTGCTGTTGCGAGGCGCCTCGGTTAGATCGGACGATCCGGGTCCGATGGAGTCACTTGTTGGCTCGCTTACGCCCCAAAGGGCGGCGAAACGTAGTGCTCAGGCATTTTAATCCACTCCGTGTGGACCGGCCCTGTCGCTCCAAGGGTCGATGCGTTCTGATCCTGAGACTCGGGCTAGGCAGTCTCGAATTCGGTAAGGACTATCTTTTGCCTTGGTTCATGACGGAAATCCAATTTCCAAATACGTGACTGTGCGGTTTTGATTGTATACCTATATATGGCGAGATAGTGGTATGGGGCATTAATGCCGTCTATGATTGATAGTTATGATTTGAAATTGTTTTCAAAACATATAAACACTAACAATAATATCAAATGCCTTTGTTTTGTTCGTATCAAGCATATCTTGGCCGTTATAAGGTAAAAACTCTATCCTCCGGTTTGCGTTGCATTGTGTGATGGGAACTGAGTCTTGTAATGGCTTCATTTTTATAAAATGCATTACGTTGTTTAAAAGAAAGATATGTTCTAAAGCACTGGCAATCCAATGGAGTAAACCCTTTCCACGAAAGTGGCGTGGTCCTGCGGTTAGCCAAATTATATACGTGTTGAGTAGGTTTCTCATACCAGTCCCATGACTGACTCGTAGTTTGTTTCACTTTCAAACTCGGGTGCCCTTTTTTATACACGGGCAGCCTTGTATTCAGGTTTAGCTGGCTTTCTCTGGATAGCTGGAGCTGAAGATGGATTCTATCATTTATATCTCTTTATGATGTTCAGCTCATATTGTACATATTTTGTTTGTTTTTCCGCTGTTGACATCTATGTATAGCTGAACTGTATTTGTACTAAGTATGATCCTGTATACTGTGTAACTCTGATGACTACTTTTATCCAGTATATTCTATTGTTCTTTATCTGGTGTATTTATTTAATTCTGTTCTGCGATTATCTGTTTCTGTGTTATATTCCACGGATTACCCTAGCCACCGTCAGTACGGGGTTTGGGGTCGTCTCACGTATATAATAGCAACGATAAATAATCAACCATCATCCAGAGTGCACCACACAACTGCATAAGCATTAAATATAAATAATTAACGCTTACACAGCCTGTCAACCCATCGATTGACATACAACTAAACAATCGGGATTAGTGTACGCCAAATATCATCTCAATACCCATGTGGGGTTTCAAATCAACAAACACATATTTTATTTGTGCGGTTGGGCGATGTGTAATATTTATCGTCCTAATCTATATCGGTCAAATCAGTGTATATAAACAAATCGTCCGATTTTTTTATTACTATTTATTTTATATACACGTTAAAAATCATATTTTTAACTTATAAAATATTTTCCACTATAAAATATTTTATTTCATTCCACATCACACAATCGAATTTCACAACATAGCAATCAAACAAAGAAGTCATCCATGGTCTGTGGACGACGTGTGTCGGGTGCTGCTAAGCACCGTCTACATCCTAGTATATATTTCAACTAGAAAATAAATTAAAAGTGAGAAGTTCTCACCCAAGCTAAACCAAACGCCACGACTCTTCATATGTAGAAATCTTCGTCGTGCTCACCTTTTGTTTCAACTATATATATATAATAAAAATCAGATTTTTATTTCGCTACATGTATAATGATCAAATTTTTACTATCTATATAATATAAAAATCGTATTTTCATTCTTTCTATACTATAAAAATCATATTTTTGATTCACTATATTAATAAAATCATATTTTTGTTTAGCTACCTTAATAAAAATCACATTTTTATTATCTCTACAATATAAAAATCATTTTTTTAATTCGCTATTGTATATATAAAAATCAAAATTTTATATTCGCCATTTCATTATAAAAATCACTTCTTTGTACGATGATAAACCATATCTTTATACGATGCAAAATCTTAACTTTCTATTTTTAAAAATCTCTTTTATTTATGACTAAAAATCTAATCTTTTTATAAATAAAGATCATTATACATCAAAATTGATTTCTCTAAGACTATGTTATATAAAAACTGATTATTATATTTTTAAAACTAATTTTAAACTATGTTTTTAGATCTAAATTAGCTCAACTGAAATAAAAAAAAAAACTAAAACAAGGACTCACTGTAATTCGGTTTATTTCAGAGGAGGAGCACCAAAGTCAGAGCGGTGGCCGGAGAAAGATCGCGGGGGTTGCTGACGTGGCGAAGGTGCGGCGGTTGGTGGTGTTGGGCCCACAGCGGCTGCGTTTGAGGGTTGGGGTGTTCGTTTTTTTTGAATGGTGGCGTGGAGAGGGAAGGAGGGAGGAGTGGAGGGGGTTCCGATCATTAGAGGGCGGCGGACCGGAGTGGGGTGGTGCAGGTTGGGTGCGGCGGCGGAAGGTCTAGGGGGCTACAGGTTTTCTGGTTTGGGGATAAGCGGGTTTTAGGTTTAGGAGGAAAGAAGAAAGGGGGAGGGGTATTTATATTATTTTATTTATTTAATTTTTTATTTAATTCTCCTTCAAGAGTTGACTTTACATCTTAATTCCAAACGAAACCCAACGACTGTCGCCCCTAGCTAATTACCCCCATTCCGAACATAATGGGATATGTTTCGTAATCCAATGCGACCGTTACGATCAGTTTCCGTTGAATTTAAAATATAAATCTTTATATATTCAATTCAAATGCACATTTCAATTTACCGTGGCCACTCACGGACTCTAAAAATTCTAGAAAAATTATTTCTAGCTTCGCATTGACGATACGGTTCTAACAAAACTAATCTCGTCAAATTCCGATACCGTTTGAAAAATGGCCATTTTACAATCGATTAAAATCAACTAAAACTATTAAAACATGTTTTGCTTTGCCACGCTCACATATTGATTCGAAAAATTATGAGTTTTGAAACCTAGCAATAACTTGACATCACAGATCGAACAAAAGTGGTTTCGTCGAAAACCGAGGTCGTTTGCAAAATTTCCATTTTTAAGGGCCAGAATTCCATAGCGACTATTTTGAATTTTCAACTGGGCATAAATTTTTATCCCCACTATGAAATTTCAATTTTTCAGATTCGTTGGAAAGATATCCTCAATTAGATTCTAATATATTTGGTTTTGCTAAAATCCGGCTTATTTGGTATCCTGCACATTCATTTGAATTTTGAAATCGAATTTTCGAACTACCGCGCCATTTCAGGCTCGTTATATAATTAAAATAAAATATTTATATTCTAACGATGATTCAAATAAATATATATGTTCAAATTCTATTCAAAATAAATTTTCCACCGTTATTATTTAAAATATTTGATTTTAAATATTCAAAATTCACTAAAATTGCCAAAATAATTTTTTTTAAATCGGCTCGGATTTCCGGGTTATTACATTTCTTGTTCCAAAGAATTCAGACTTCAATTGAGTTCTGTATACTCAATTGAAGTTCGAAACGACAATTTATGAACTAGCACGCTGCGGCGATTTCGTTTTAATTCTATTTATATATATAAACGTTTAAACTTCATTTATATATAAATTCTAACTTCATTCTGGTATATTTTTAATATGTATCAAATCAGTTTCCCAATCCAACATAATATTTTCGATTATCTATAATTGTCGATTTTTCCTTACTCGGTAATATATTTATTTATACTTCGATCTTCTGTATTCAAATTCTATATTTAAAATTTCTTTATTCAAATTCCATTTCACTTTCTATATTCAAATTCTATATTTGAATTTCCTTTAATTTTTCTATATTCAAATTCTATATTTGGATTCCATTTGAATTTCTATATACAAACACCATTTGAATTTCTATATTCAAATTCTATATTTAAAATTTCTTTATTTAAATTACATTTCACTTTCTATTTAAATTTACTATATTCAATTTCCATGTCAACTTTATTTGAATTCTATATTCAAATTCCCCTTTCAACTCTATTTGAATTCTATATTGAAATTCTATTTCAATTCTATTTCAAATTCTCTATATTCAATTTCTATTTTAATTTCTATATTCAGTTTCTATTTAAATTTTCTTTATTCATTCTTAAACAAGTCTCGATTTCAATTTCTTTTGAAATCGATATTTCAACTTATGGAAAATAGATTTCCCTTTTCAATTTCACACTTGTATATTTATTTCTGAATTATCCAATGATAATTCTTTTCACTTCATTTTCGTTTATAAAAGAACTACTTGTTTTTATTCTTTTAAAACAAGTTAATATTTTTATTCTATTCAAATTTCAAATTATATTTTCGAAAAAATAGAATTTCCCCTTTTAACTTTGGAAATTTCCTTTTTTCGATATTTTTTTAAAATATCAACATTTAAGCCCAGTGATATTTAAACACCACACAACCAATTATTTATTTCAGGTTTTCTAACACATCATATACGACAGTATATGTGCAAACAAATAAACAAACAGATAATATATTTTTGAGGAATCCAGTTGGATCCCTCCAACCTGTTTTTCCTGCATCCACAGATGTTAGTCAACAGAAATAATACCCATCCTGCTTCGAAGCAGGATATCGCGGTATAGAAGGTCATCCACTATCATAGCGTGGGGCGTATAGGGTAATCATCCGCTAATGGTACCGCGGGCATCCGCTAATGATACTGCGGGAAATCCAACCACCAAACCAATATATATATATATATATATATATATATAATAGTCACCCTGAATAACTAATATATTTAAAACAACCATAAAGCATTCAAACAAGCAACAAACAATTATTTTTAACGAAATAAAAATAATTCTAATTAAACAGATGAGTGAGATTTACTCACCGGGATTTTTATTTTTCAAATATTCATTCCGATCCCAACTCATCTTGGCTTTGAATCCAACTAAATCATTTATCTTGAACCATCTCAAATGAATCTATTACCAATGGTTATTTAATTTTATATGTTGATTAAACGATTATTCAATTAAATTAACTATTATACTAAATAAATTAAATATTAACTAAATAATTTATTTAATTACCTTTTCCATTGTTTTCTTAACCTTCACCAATATCGACCTTCATCATCTTATCATTTTGGTTCCTTACTACCACATCAGAACATGCGATTCCTGCTGCCACCAGGAAAATATCAGAAATTGAACTCCAGTTACAATTTACAGTAACCGAACTCCATTTCAGTTGAAAACCAAAATCGACTTCACACCACTCCAGTAGTCGATCGCGACTTCACCAGTTTCCTCCATCACGCGAACACAGACCCTCGCGTACCCACCAAAAATCGATCATAAATCGAAAACCCCCTTTCAGTTGAAATCCCGAGATCGCGATCCCCAAAACCGTGCGCCCTAGCTTCGCGATACCAGAATTCCGACCGGCGAGCTTTGACTGATTTGGTCTACAGGATTTTCTATGATTTTTGAGTTCTGGAGCCTTCGGGTTTTCGATTTTGTGGATTAAAAGGAAACTAGATTTCGGTTTCTGCTTAGGCCAAAGGAAATGCAGATTTGATTTTAAAGGAAGAAGAACTCGATTCCATTTATTATGTTTTCCTTTGATTCGAATTTTCTGAGGAATGGAAACGGGGTGTTTGTGATTTTATAGAAGATGATACTTAAGCACTAAGGAATTGTGGTACAGTATATTAATGTGATTTGAGATAAAGCGATTTTTATTTTATTTAAAAGGATTTTGATTTGATCTTTGATTTAACTGCGATTAGAAATAAAGATATTTTCATTTCTTTTAAATAAATACTGATTTGATTTTGATCGTATCCGCAATCAAATATCTCGGGGTTCACAATTAAAAATCGTGAACCGCTATTTTAGCGTACCGACCGTCGTTCCAATGTAATAACGGTGTTCTGAGCTTAACAGAATACATTTTGAAATTAATTTGAACGTGTATATATATAAAGTAATCATAATAAATTTATATAATATAATTTAAATTTAAACAAAAAATTTCTCGATAATAAATTATTACTATTATCGTATATTCAAATAGAATTCATCGGTCATCTGGATTGTTTTGATTCAGTTCTTAACTCTGATTTCAATTATATTTCATATTTCGATAATTTAATATATTCGATATTAAATCGAAAATCGATATTTAAATCGATAACGTAAATATAAAAATTCAAGTATATTATCAAATAAATATTTAAAATGATATTAAATTTTTAAAATAAATGGATCAAAAAATCCGGGTCGTTACAGTAACAATATCACAACCTGACGTAGAACTCACATTGCAAGGATAAAATATAATAGAAAATATTTAATATGTATTAATAGTGAAGCAGTAACACTAGACTATCATAACGACTAGAAAGAAATATCTGAAGACTTGAGTTACAACTATAGTGTTTATATAAGTTGCCTTACTACAACACTCAGAGAATAACAAGCAGCGGAAATCCATACTATATATTAGGTAAGATAATTTGCCAGCCTCCTGCTCGACCCCGAACAGCTACATCGTCCTCACTAAGAAATCACATGTCACCTTCTACCTAGTCCTCCCGCCCAAAAATGGATGAATAGCCCAAGGTAATAAGAGGGAAACATAAAACCGTGAGTCAGACAACGGTCTTATTGAGCGATAAAACAACTAACAAACTTCATCAAAAAAGTATATAAGAATAGGTAGATTTACCAACCACTACGCAATACTAGAGAAGAACTCACACCCATCTTCTCCACATCTGACAGTGATAGCCTTTCCATCAAACAACTCAACCAATCATCCATGGAAACCAAAACACCCATTCAATCATGGTAAAGCACTCATGGAATCCAATTACCCATACTATATATCTCATGTAAACCATCCTAATCGAACTCAACATCCCTCAATCAGAAGCCCCAGAGGCCTAAACCAATATCAAGCAAGCACCCAAGGAACATCTCCTTCGACATTGGAAAATCTACATGAGACGATACAAACAGAGCTACCAAACAATCAAACATCCATGACTGACTCTAGCTATCACCGTCAATCCTGCTTTGAAACCATCGTTAATCATATGGCGGACCATCATGACTACCATATGTCAAGGGCTAATGGTAACCCCAGTTCTATCAACAACTCCATACGCCATCTTGACTCGTATGTTTGTCTTCTCAAATATTGACAACTAGGCCCTTCACGGCTGCCCAAGGTACGAGGTCCTTCATGACGGCCTAAAGTACCTCTGCTTTGAGTCTGCTAGAACTTACGATAACAATAAATTTTCGGCCTTCACATCTCTAGTCATAACATGGTTAGACCGAACACCAATCAATATAAGGTTTAATGTCAATAATCAAGTTATCAATAATCGACCCAATTCATAACGACCGACCGACCACTTTGTTCACATGACCGACCATTCCTTCCATTCCCAGACCGACTGATCGGTCCCCTTCTCCAGAAACCAGATCGAGCGACCGTGCCAAATTCCCATGAATGACCGGTCCATTCACCTAAGACCGCCTTCTTTATGCTCGACCACACCAAACTTTGACCATACCCAGCTCGATCCACTCACTGCTCGACCGACCCTTGGTCTTGATCCTTGACCGACCCCACTTGGCCTTGTTGCTCGACCGGCCCTCTGTTCGACCGTAGGCTCTCTCAACTGACCCCAGTCTTCTCACGTACGATCGGCCCCAGTCCTGTCTTGTTCTCCAAAACATACACTATGGTGCGACCGATTGACCCACCATGAATGACCCAAAACCTACACCACACCGATGCAACTCTAATTTAGACAAAAACTTCTCCAATCGACACAATCGACGAAATATACTCATCCAACTACTTCAACACAATCAGAAGCATGTTGTGAAGTCACTAAAAACACAAATACAACGATTATCACTAAAATTACGCAAATCACTACAAAACCATGATAAATGAACATATGAACTAGACTTGGTATCTAACTTGCATAAACATATGAAGTGCCATAGGGATTCCCGACTTAAAATTGCTAAAAGAGACCATAGGGTGATTCATATGAAAATAGACTTACCAAGGTGTAGATTAAGGTAAAATGCTTGAAATTGATGAAAAACATGACTTAACATTCATATACTTCATTAAATCCATGTGAGAGATGCATATCACTCACCAACTCTTCAAAAACAAGCAAAATTCAATGAATTAAGATTCCGAACAGCAAGCATTTTGATCCAATCTCCTTGATTTGATGAACTCTCCCTTGACACGATGTTGATCTGGCCTCCAATGGTGTAGATCTTCGATTTCCTAATGTAGATATCCAATTT
Source organism: Allium sativum (assembly GCA_030737875.1). Classification (NCBI taxonomy): domain Eukaryota; kingdom Viridiplantae; phylum Streptophyta; class Magnoliopsida; order Asparagales; family Amaryllidaceae; genus Allium; species Allium sativum. Next base: position 181,602,172 of record CM060919.1, read on the forward strand.
TAATGGTGGAAAGGTGTTTGAGGAAGGAGGAACATAGGCCACAAAATGAGGGAATGGAGAAAGTAAACTATTCTCCATACGTCTCACCCCCTATTTATATCTTTCCACTAGCCCACTAATGGGCCTCTACAACAGCCCGTTAAGGCTTCACAAACTTGAACAACCAACTGTTAAACCTTAAAACAATGATTCGTCCCAAACTATTGAGCCAAATCTTTAATGTAACCACACTACGAAAAAGCATTCATCATTTCCTTTCCTATGGTATAGGTCTCACCACATGATTCGACCTTAGTCAAAATTTATGCATTGTACAAGACTGATAGCGGTAATATGGTCACAAACAAAATTGGTAAAAATTATGGACATGTCTCACATCCCCATAAGCAACATATTAAATTATGAGAATGATCCAACCCTTATGGAATAAAAAAAATATTTTCTGATCTTCCAATACGTAAAATGCGGGCTGTTACAAAGACTGAGGCGGCCAAGATGGGTACAGGAAAGAAAAAGTGGTAGCCTAAGAAAGGTGTAGTGAAAAGGGAAAGAAGCCTGATAAGGCATAGATCAGGAAGGAAGTGAAGTGTCATGGTTGTGGTATAATGGAGTACTTCATCCAATATTGTAAGAGGATAACTAAAAAGGGTGCTATTTTCAGTGTGGATAATTGGGAGATCACAATAGGCAGTGCCCTCAGAAGATGGGAAATGAGGCCGGATCATCCGGAGCACAACTTCATGTGCTTGAGGCGGCTCAGACTGGTGGTAGCAGTCAGAATAGAGGTAGGAAGGTCACTGTATAAGTTTTGATTTCCCTTTTCGACTTTCCTATTAGGACCTTGTTTCATTTTGGTGCTTCTCATTCTTTCATATCCAGTTCTGTTGTTGATAGTCTACACCTAGATACTTCTATAGTTTCTGATCCAGTAGGTGTCGCAAACCCAATAGGAGGTATAACGACCTATTTATGATGTGGTAGGGTTTGAGAATTTATATTTTTGGCATCGAGTTTGAGTGTGACGCTTATGTACTAGGTTTGATAGGTTATCGATTTATTTTAGAGATGGATTGGTTATCCACGTATGGTGCCATCCTTGATTGTAAGAGGAGAGTTATTTGGCTTTTGACATACCACAGTCGAACTCTCAAGTTATCTTGCGACCCTCGTGGGTTTGTTATGCTTAGTTTCTTGGATTCCCTATATGCTTATGTCGATGGTATGAGTTTGGTTCCCATATTTACAGACTTTCCGGACGTATTCGAGGAGGTTAGAAGGCTACCTCCTAGGAGCGAGATAAAATTCTAGATATACTTAGTGGAGAATGCTAAGCCTATTATGTTACCAGTGTGACACATTGCTCTAAGAGAAAGGAGCAAGTTCAGTAAGCAAGTGGTTGAGTTGCTCGAGAAAGGGTTTATTAGATGGAGCATTTCTAAGTGGTGAGCACCAGTCATCTTCATGACTAAGGTGGACGACTCTTTTCTTCCAAGTGTGGATTACAGGGAGTTGAACAAACTCATGAAGAAGAATATGCACCTACTCCCATAGGTAGATGACTTGTTTGATCAGTTAATGAGCGCTTCATATTTCTCGCAATTGGATTTAGCTACAAGTTTTCATCATCTTAGGGTAGTGCATGACAACATAGAAAAGGCTGCTTTTAGGACTCCCAACAGATTCTTTGAATGGCTGGCTATGCCTTTTGGGCTAACCAATGCACTGGCATACTTTGTGGATTTGATAAACCGGGTATTTTGGGAGCACCTAAATAAGTTCGTGGTGGTATTCGTTGATGATATCTTGGTTTTCTCGAGGAGAAAGGAAGAGCATCCCTTGCACTTGGGAAAGGTGCTTTGTACTTTCCGTGTACATCAGCTAAAAGCGATGTTTTCTAAGTGCTATTTCTGGCGAAATGAGGTAAGGTTCTTAAGGCATGTTGTCTCTAGTGATGGTATAGCAGTGCACCTCGCTAATGTTATTGCAGTTTAGGATTGGATAACCCCCAAGAGTGCGATAGAGGTGAGGAGCTTTTTGGGTTTGACGGGATACTATCGGAAGTTCATTAAGGATTTTGCGTGGATCTCAGCTCCGCTTACCCGCCTAATAAAGAAGAACCTAGTTTTTGCTTAGGATATAGATTGTGAGTATACATTCTTGAGATTGAAGAAGGCTTTTACATTAGCTTCAATATTGACTCTTCCTGATGGTACAAAGATGTTCACTACTTATACGGATGCTTGTGACATGGGTTTAGGTGGGGTGCTTATGCTGGAGGGTAGGATTGTCTGCTACGGGAGTAGGCAGTTGAGGGTACATAAGAAGAACTACCATACACATGATTTGGAGCTAGCAACAATAGTGTTTCTGCTTAAGTCTTCGAGACACTATTTATTAGGTGAGAGGTTAGAGCTTTATACGCATCATAAGTCTCACAAGAACTTGTTCTCTCAAAAAGATCCTAGTTTGCGACAGTTGTGTTGGATGAAGTTCCTTGAATCTTATGACTTAAAGATAACATATACCCTAGGGAAGGGGAATGTAGTAGCAGACGCATAAAGTAGACAGAGAATAACTTTGAGTCCATTATTCGTAGAATGGTAGAGTTTGGAGTTTATCTGATCCTTTGATTGTAGACCATCTATGGATTTTGCACCAGGATTATTAGCATAGTTGGAGGTTCGACCTACTCTCTTATAGCGCATTGGATCCAGTCAGCGCAAGAATCAGTAGTTAGCAGGTATCATGGACTGACTCAGCAGAGGAGATATCTCTAGTCACTTTGCTAGGTATTCTATGTATGAGAGAAGGTGGCTACATCATGATGGGAGATTGTGTGTCCCTGGAGTTTATGATTTGTTGAGACCAGTTTTAGAGGAGGGTCACCACTCTCGGATGACTATCCATTCAGGTGGTGATAAAATGTATAGAGATATGAGGAGGGCCTTTCATTGGATATGGATGAATAAGGATGTGGCAGAGTATGTAGCTCGATATATGAATTGTTAGTGAGAAAAGGCTGAGTAAAGGAAGCCTAGTGGGTTGCTTCAGCCCTTGGATGTGCCACAGTGGAAGTGGGAGAGCGTCTCGATGGATTTTATAGATGGGTTGCCCAGATCGAGGAACGGTAACACCAGTATTTGGGTTATAGTCGATATGTTTACCAAAAGCGCTCACTTTATCCTAGTTTGGGTAGGTAGATAACAGTGTGGTTTGAATCAGTGTGTCTTAGATAGATCTTCAACTTCAAGGAGTATCCTTTAGTACTGTTAGTGAACGAGGCCCGATCTTTACAAGCGTGGTTTAGAGGAGTCTGCAGGAGGGATTGTGGACACGAACTTAGCACCGCCTATCACCCTTAGATAGATGGACAGACGGTGAGGGTTAATAAGATTCTTGTGGATTTATCACGGCTGTGTATCCTAGAATTCGGAGGGACAAGGGTGGAGCATCTTCCGTTGGTTGAGTTTTCATATAATAATAGCTATCAAACGAGTATTGGTATGGCTCACTTTGAGGCATTGTACAGACAACCCTGCAGGTTACCTACATGTTGGTGGGAGTCGATGGAAAGAATTCTACTTAAATCTAAGATGTTTAGAGAGACCTTAGAGAAGATATATTTGATTCATAGGAGAATGAAAGTAGCTCAGGACAAACATAAGTCATACGCAGATCGGTGCAGAACAGACCTAGAGTTAGAGGTAGGAGACATGGTCTATGTTAAGGAGTCACCTTTGAGGGTTGTTGTTCAGTTCTACTTGGTTGGGAAGTTTGCGAAGAGATTTTTAGCACCATTCCCTATAGTAGAGAGGATTGGTCAGATAGCCTATAGAGTTAGATTACCTGGGAGACTGGCCGGAGTTCATAATGTGTTCCATGTTTCACACCTACGAAGTGTCTACGTGATTCCGCGGTAGTAGTACATCCAAGTACTCTAAAGGATATCGAGGTAGAGAGGAAGGCATCGTTCAGGAGAGTTACTACTTGGATCTGAAGTGAAGAAGCTACGGAAAAAAGAGATTAAGCTTGTCAAGATTCAGTGGGGAGAAGATAGCGATGACGCGACTTAGGAACCATAATATAGGATTCATGCTTCTTTTCTGTTTCTCTTTAATCGTACGCTCTTAACTTTTTCCTATGCTTTGAATTTGAATCTATTTTTCCTATCATTTGAAACATAAGTCTTAGGTAGAAGCTTTTGGATGGTAGGAAATGGTTTAAAACATGATAATAGAACATGTAATGATTTAGTGGATTCACATGGATGCAAGTGTTTACTAGTGGATGCTTATACGCACAATAGGCACTAGTTAGAGATCGGCTGAATTAGTATACTTGCATAATTGCATATGGATGCATATGCATTTTATTTTAATTTATATGGATGAAAATGGTTGAATCATCACTTAGATGTTACATTTTGATCAATGGTTGTTGCACCCCATATAGAGTTTTATATGTGTGTCATTAGGATTCCTTTGCATATATATATATATATATATATATTGGATGCATAGCACAAACATGAATTGCATTAAGAAAATCGGCTGAATCAGTAGATCGCCTGATTTTTGTATTAGCTTAAGGACATATACACAATACCTTTGCATATGTTCGTGAAAAACATTAGAAATATAAGGACAATGGATGCTAATGGTTGATGGTTGAGTAGATGAGTGTAGATAATGGTTGGTAACATTTATAACATTCTTCTAGCCTTGGAGATTTCGGGGATTAAATCCTTTGGGAGGGGAGAATGTAACACCCTGAATTTTAATAAACAATAATTAAATGTAAAAGATTAATAAACTAAATATTAATCGGAATAACAATCAGAATTAGACAACGAGACAAGCACCATTGAGTCTGTTGTAAAAAAAAATTGATCAAGATGGATGCTTGGTTTGATAAAACCAGAGTTAAAATGAATTAGTTATGAGTTAAAGAAAATTTTAGAAAATTAAATAAATAAATAGATGAAACAATGGTCATTGGGTGACCCAGGCAAACTAGGTCGACACGTGTGTCGATTCATGGTTGACTCGTGTGTAACCCATAGGTCAATCCAGGATATTGGGTGAGTCGACCCAACCGAGGAAAGCTGCATGTCATGCCTGACATGAAAGAAATGAACGATAATTATTTTATACCATTCATTTTTCTAATTTGGCATTGTTTCATTGGTTTGTTTTAAACCATGGACTGACGTGTGCTTTCTTATTGGTTCGATGACATGGCTGGACCAGATCTAATCCTAGTTTGAAGGCTGAGGGCATCCAATAAACCCTATAAATAGACTAGTAGAGCCTATCTTATTTCTTCACAACGATTTACTCTTCTTCTTCTTCTTCCCCAGGCCTATCCTCAAAATTAGGAAAGGCCACGTAATTAAATTTTTAAAAGGTGAAGAAGTTCTTAAGTTTTTAATATTTATTTCTACAAACACTTCTGGAGGCGGAGATTTTGCTAGATTTTAGAAGAAGGCCATGAGGGAAACTTTGTTAATCAGATCTGTGATTTTTACGTTATTTTTAGATTAGTTATTTTCTTAGGAATGTTTAGACAGTTAAGTGGTTTTAATTTACAAGTTTTATGTTTATAATATTTACAATATTTATATGTTCTGTTTTTCTGTAATTTATTTATTCTCTATGCCTATTTATATTTCTTTCCGGTTGTTTATTACTTATAAGTAATTCTCTTTCTTCTTATCCTCTTCATTGTCATAGTTTATTTACAGTTATGTTTATGCCTATTTCATTTGCTTTTGCTTGTTTTGATTCTAGGCCTTGCAAGTAGCCTAGACTGTTTCACTTTTTCTTTTAGCGCTGAGCCTAGGACTTTAGTGTTATTTGTACGTTAAATTTGAATAATGTTGAAATTGAATAAAATTAGATTTTTGGGTATATTGAAACTGATTAAGCATTGTAATCAGATTGGACTATAAATTGAGGATAATGCCTTAACATGTAATTGGAAAACATGATAAGTGGAGTAAATTGAAGTTAATTGGACGTTAAGTAACGTGGGAATGGGTTGTACAAAAAGAATAACATTAATTAGAAATGTTAATACAGCCTAGGATGTAACATGAGGTTATATTGAGATTATTAATAAACTTAAATGTGTCAAGTTAAATTAGTGAATGTAATAAGCTAAGATCGAGGGAATCCATTCCCGTAGTGTGGGGCTGATTAGAGAATATAAGAGGCTCGTAGATTAGGTCTGTTCCAATAGCATAAGGATGATTGAGGAAGATAATAGGCCTAATAGTACAATGCCATCCTAGTTTAGGTCCGTTCCGGCAGCGTGCGGCTGATTGGGCAAGATAAGAGGCATAATAAAATAATGAATGAGGATTAAGTCTAGGGGTGACTTGTGTTAATTGCATTTCTGGTTGGGAACCCGTATCAGTCAATATCCCTTTGTTATCATGTAGTCTCAAACTAGGTAGAGGCTAGGGCACGGTTTACTACAATGGACAGTAAGAGGTACAAACGAGGCGGGTACAGGCGCGCTCCCGAGGAACGGTGAGCATGCATCGTTCTGGTTGGGGAAGATATGTTGGTGTAATGCCTATGATTAAGGATATGTCCTTTTAGTTGATGGGTTCATGATTGATAACCCTTAATTCCATATCTAGCATAGGTTATCATATTATGAGTATAGAAGTCGACCGACAGGTAGAAATTAGGTAAAGCCTAATTGTAATGTAACAACCTGCATTTTACGTATTGGAGAATAATAAAATATTTTTATTTTATTCCCCGAGGGTTGGATCATTCTCATATTTTGATATGTTGGTTATGGGGTTGTGAGATATGTCCATAATTTTTACCAATTTTGTTTGTGACCATTTTCCCCTTGTCAATCTTGTACAGGGAATAACTTTTGACTCGGATCAAATTAGGTGCTCAGATCGGTCTCATTGGAAAGGAAATGATGTTTCATATTCCGTAGAGTAGTCACATTAAAGATTTGGCATAGCGGTTTGGCAGGAATTGCTGTTTTAATGTTTCATAGTTTGCTGTTCAGATTCTTAGAGCCACAATGGGCTGATTTGAAAAGGCCCATTAGTGGGCTGGTGGAAGGCTGTAAATAGGGGGTAAGAGGCATGGAGAATAGTTTACTTTCTCCATTCTCTCATTTTGGTGAGCTTGTGATCTTCCTTGTTCAACTAACCACACCTTTCCACCATTAGAATCGAGATCTAAGGAAGAGAACCAAATATCTACATCGTTTAAAGTTACATCTACATCAATCATAGCATGAATCGGTTGTTGCATGGCTTGGAGAACAAGATTTTTGATGGGTCTGTGATGGATGGATGGATGAAGTCATATCTGTGATGGATCTATGACGGAATGGATCATCTCAAATCTGTGGTGGATCTGTGACGAAATGAATCGGCTCAGGTTTGTGATGGATCTTTGATGGAATGGATCGACTTAGATCTGTGATGGATCAGCAACGGAATGGATCGGTGATGGATCAGCGATGGATTGACAACGGATGGATCGATGATGGATAGATCGTGCAAGGATTGGTAATGGATGGATTGGCTCAGATTTGTGATGGATCGGTTATGAATCTGCGAGGGATGGATCACTCGGGTTTGTGATGAATCGGTCATGAATCTGTAAGGGATGGATCGGTCGGGTTTGTAATGGATCGGTCATGAATTTGTTAGGGATGGATCAGTCAGGTTTTTGATGGATCGGTCGGGTTTGTGAGGGATGGATCGGTCATGGATCTATGAGGGATGGATCGTCTCAGATCTGTGATGGATCTGTGACGAATGGATTAGTGACAGATCAGTGATTGGAGATATGATAGCATTCCAGAAACGCTGCGAAAGCCAGTTTTGATGTTTTACATAGTTTTTCACAACAGAATGATGCAGTATAGAATCAAGAGATATAATAGCATTTCGGAAGCGTTGCAAAAGGCTATCTCGACATTTTAGCCATTTTTTCATAGCGAAAATGCTGGAAATGCTATAAAATGCAGTAACGACCAAATGAACTTGTTTTTGAGTCGACAATGTTTCTAGCTTCGACACGAGTTTAAGGGGGAATGTTCGAATTGATGTGAGACGTTCATTGATCGTTGAAAAGAAATGAATGTGACGATAACTCATGGGTGTTTTGAGTTGGTGGATAATGATAGTTCATGCGTGTTTTGAGCTTGTGAATAGTCGCAAGTGTTGACGACTAGAGGTGTTGAAGGCTAAGAGATTACCGTTATCATAGGTTCTAGCAGGCTCAAAGCAGGGGCATAATAGAGACGTCTAAAAGACCGGTTGTATAGTCAAGTACCCTGGGTATCGTTGAAAGGCCTAGATACGTATCGTTGAAAAGCGTACGGAGTTTTTTCTAGAATAAGGGTTACCATTAGCCTTGATGGATGGCAAAATGATATAGCCAGTCATACGTTTAGCAATGGTTTCAAAGAAGAAATGGAGGTGATAGCCAGAGTCAGCCATGAATATTGTTTATTTGTTTGTACTGCCTCACGTAGATTGTCTGACGTCGAGGGAGATGTTTCAAAGGTGCTTGTCTGATGTTGGTTTAGGCCTCTAGGCTTATGCTTGGGGGTTGTTGAGATCGATTAGGATGGTTTACGTGAGATATATAATTGGTTGTTATGATTGATATTGTTTGTTACTTTTGATTTCCATGAATGAATGGTTGTCTGCTTGCCATGGATATATGGTTGAACTGCTTGTTTTGTAAAGGCTATCACTGTCCGATGTGGGGGAGAAGAGGTTGAGTTTCTTCTCGAGTGAAGTAGGGAGATTAGTTGTTTATCTGCCTATTCTCATATACTTTATTGATGATGTCAGTTAGCTATTTTATCACTCACTACGACTGTTGTCTGACTCAAGGTTTTATGTTTCCCTCTTATTACCTTGGGCCGTTCATCCGATTTTTGGATGGGCAGACTAAGTGATAGGTGACAGGTGATATCTTGGTGAGGACAATGTTGTAGTTCGGTGGCAGGCAGGAGATTAGCGTATTATCTTTTATCTTTTCTACTATATAGTATTTGTTTTTCCTCTGTTTGTTGTTTTACTCTGAGTATTGTAGTGAGGCAAATTTGTACAGACATATATTTTGTAATCCTGGTGTTTGGATATACTTTCTAGTTGTTATGAAAGTTTGGAGTTTTTCTGCTCAAATGTGCTTCACTATTATTGCCTTTTGTATATGTTATATTATATTTTATTCTTGCGCTGTGAGTTATACGACAAGTTCCGATTGTGTTTACCTACTCTAATGATCATCCATAGCTTCCTGGCACGTCCTTCAGCGCATTATTCCTCTTCTTTAGTGCAGGAGTTATGGGCGGTCATCACATTTGGTATCAGAGCTCTGGTTATTGATTTTAACTAAAGTTCGAAAATGAAATAACGTATAAGAGACGTATTTGTAGATTTTGATGGATGAATACTGTATAATATTATATTGTATAGTAGCGTTTGAACTCCATTAGCAAATTTCTTTTAAGTGGCTAATCATTTTAATTTGCAGATTTAGAATGAGTCGACAAACTTCAAGACATACTGCTAGGGAGGAGACTATTCCTGGAGGGGGTGATGGTGGTATACCAGAATATCCAACTATGTTCGAAGCTATGATGGAAGCGAACATGAGGAGGGTACCTACTCTAGGAGCAGCCGCGGTAGATGTAGGGGTTTAGGTGCAGGTGCCTAGAGGGATGGACTTCACGAAGCTATGCAAAGACTTCACTACTCTAGGAGGGAAGCCGTTCAAGGGGACAGATTTGACAGTTGAGATTCAAGATTGGCTAGATGCTTGTATTCGGATATTTGGAAACTTGTGAATTGATGATGCGACTAAGAGGAATCTTGCATCAAGACAGATAGAAGGCAGAACTATGGATTGGTGGAACTCTGTCATTCTAGAAACTCCAGAAGATGAGATTTCATGGGAGTTATTTCAAGTCAAATTTGATATGAAGTTTATTTCTACCATTCAGAAGTCTATTCTGTTTAAGAGGTTTGTGGAGCATAAGCAAAATGATCGACTAGTTTTGGATTATGTTTCTGATTTTGAAGCTTTGTCCAAGTATGCTCGTTCGTATATTGAGACTCTTTACCAGAAGAATGAGAAGTTCGTCATGAGCTTATGTGATGCGTGGGCTTAGAACTCGATATTTGTGATAGACCTTTGGTTGTGATTAATCCAGTTGGGGGTTCTTCCGGTCTTTGTATGCTTTGTCATGGTCTTGTGTTGTCGAGTCATGTTTTCTCTTTTGTATGTGAATGCTTTGTTTTGAACTTCTCTGGGTTTGGGATCATCTTGGGCATAGATTGGCTCAAGAGGTATGCGGCAAAAGTGAATTGCAAGAAGCTTGAGATAAGAGTTGGGGATGTGGAAGGGCGAAAGGTTTTGATTCGATGAAAGGCCAAAGACGGTGTCTTAATGAGCTTTTTATATTCACTCGTGGTTCCATAGGAAGACTTGTCATCTGCGCTTATCGCTAATGAGTTTGAGGATGTATTTGAAGAAGTTAAAGGTTTGCCACCGCATCGTGAGATTGAGTTAATAGTCAATTTGGTCGAGGGTGCTAGAACTATCGTTATGCCTCTTAGGCGGATGACGCCTAAGGAATAGCGAGAATTAGAGGTGCAAGTTCGTGACCTTTTGGGAAAAGGATTCATTCGGAGGAGTGTATCCGAATGGGGTGCACCAGTTGTGTTTGCAACCAATGTAGGTGGCTCGTTAAGATCATGTGTAGACTATCGTGAGCTGAGCTAGGTGACCAAGAAGAACAAGTATCCGTTGCGAAGGATTGATGACTTGTTTTATCAGCTTCACGAAGTCAAAGCGTTTTCTCAAATGGATTTGGCAACGTGATTCCACCAATTGAGGGTGGCAAAGGATAGTGTATCGAAAATTGCTTTTAGGGAGCCATCCACTTTCTATGAATGGTTGGTGATGCCACTCAGGTTGACTAACGCACCAGCGTATTTCGTTAATCTCATGAACAGGATTTTTAGAGATCATTTGAACAAGTTCGTGTTTGTGTTCGTGGATGATATTCTATTTTACTCTCGAAATGAGGAAAAGCACCAGACGAACTTGCGAGTTGTTGTGGAAATCTTGCGAAAGCATCAACTGAAGGCTAAGTTTTCGTAGTGTCACTTCTAGATGAGCGAAGTGAGATTCTTAGGCCATGTAGTTTCTGGAAATGGAATAGCGGTTGACCCCGCTAAGGTGGCAGAAATCCAGGGCTGGGATAAACCTAAGAATGAACAGACATGAGAAGTTTTCTTGGATTGGCAGGTTATTACTGATGGTTTATCAAGAATTTCTCCAAGATAGCTGCACCATTAACAAGGATGACAAAGAAGAACCAGGTGTTCACATGGGATGCGAAGTGTGAGCAAGCTTTTGGAATCATGAAAGAGAGACTGACGAGTGCTCATATTTTGATGATTCCTAGTGGGAACGAAGAAATGGTGGTATACACCGATGCATGTGGTACTAGACTTGGAGCAGTACTGATGTAGAAGGATAAGGTTGTGGCATACGCGAGTCGATCGCTAAAGGTGCACGAAAGGAATTACCAAACTCATGATTTGGAATTGGCAGTGATCGTATTTTCTCTGAAGATGTGGATACATTACCTGTTGGGAGTTCGATTCGAGTTTTTGCGGATCACAAGTTGTTGAAGTATCTTTTCTCCCAAAAGGATTTGAATCTTTGGTAGAAAAGTTGGTTAGAGTTTCCGACATCATATGATTTTGGTATAACCTATACTCTAGGAAAAGTTAACGCAGCTGCAGATGCATTGAGTCGAAGACATGCAGGATAGGGAGCATTTTTTTTGGAATGAAATAGCCTCGAGTTTTCGGCAAGAATTCATTTCAGACCAAGGTGTGAATTGGAACCTGAAATGTTGGCATGTTTATCGACTGAAAGGATTGGCAAGAGACAAAAGCGAGATGCAAAGCTTATCGAGGTTACCCAGAATTTGGAACCAGAGGTCAAAGTGTTCGAGGTCAATCGAGAGGGTTGGCTTCGAAATAAAGGACGACTGGTTGTTCCTAATATGGACGGACTGAGGGATGAGTTTCTATGGAAATGTCGTCACTCGAAGTTGACGATTCATCCTGTTAGTAATAAGATGTATCAGGACATGAAGTGATCTTACTACTGGGAAGGGATGAAAAGGGATATTGGTAAATTTATTTCCAACTGCATGAACTGTCAGTTAGTGAAAGCCGAACAAAAGAAGCCAATTTGAGTTTGCGTGTAAGAATAGCTACCAGTCGAGCATTGTAATGGCACCATTCTAGGCATTGTATGGTAGACCACGTAATTCTCTAGCATGTTGGTTAGAAACCAGGGATGAGTTGATACTTGGGCCATAGATGATAATGGAGACATCGGATTGTATCGAGATCGTTCGACAATGAATGAAAGCAGCCCAAGATCGTCAAAAGAGTTAAGCTGTTAAGCGTAGAAATGATTTGGAAATTGACGTTGGTGACATGGTTTTCATGAAGATTTCACCGTTGGAGCATGTTGTTCGATTCAGAAGTAAAGAAAAGTTAGCTCCTAGGTTCGTTGTACCGTTTCTAATAGTTGAGTGGATTGGAAAGCTCGCGTATAGATTGGAGTTACCGGAGAAGATGTCGGGAGTGCATAATGTTTTCCATGTGTCGTTTCTACAGAAGTGCGTGCATGATTCGAATGTGGTTGTATCCCCAGAGCAGTACGAAGACCATAGTTACAAAGCCTCATAAGTCGCTTCGCGTTGTGGGGAATGCAGCGAAACAGCTTAGGAGGAGGTCGGTTAAGCTAGTCAAGGTGCAATGGAGTGAGGATGACGACGACTGTACATGAGAAACGGAAGAGAATATAAATTCGGTCCATCTTGAACTCTTCGTTGGTATAACCCATAGTTGTCGTGTCACTCTTATCCCATTGTAGCTTTGTACTCTTGTGGTTGTTGCTATGATTGATAGAATTCTACGTGCCAGGATAAGGCAATGGATGCATGGTTGATGACTGCTAGTTTGGGTGATAGAATTGGCTGCTCATGGATGATAGGCGTGCAGAAATGTTTCGTTTGCTTGTGGTGGCTAATGGTTGCTGGAATTTGGTAGGGAGGGGGGAATTCTTAAGGGGGAGAATGTATAATCCCGCATTTTACGTATCGGAGGATTGTAAACTATTTTTTTATTCCCTGAGGATTGGATCATTCTCATATTTTGATATGTTGGTTATAGGGATGTGAGACATGTCCATAATTGTTACCAATTTTGTTTGTGACCATTTTTCCCCTGTCAGTCTTGTACATGGCATAACTTTTGACTCGGATCAAATAAGGTGCTAAGATTAGTTTCAATGGAAAGGAAATGTTGTTTTCCATTCTGTAGAGTGGTCACATTAAAGATTTGGCTCAGCGGTTTGGTAGGAATCGCTGTTTTAGTGTTTCACAGTTTGCTGTACAGATTTTTAGAGCCATAATAGGTAGATTTGGAAAGGCCCATTAGTGGGATACTGGAATGCTATAAATAGAGGGTAAGAGGTATGGAGAATAATTTACTCTCTCCATTTTCTCATTTTGTTGAGCCTATGATCTTCCTTGTTCAACCAACTACACCTTTCCACCATTAGAATCGAGATCTAAGGAAGAGAATCGAAGATCTACATCGTTTAAAGTTAGATCTACATCAATCGAAGAGAGAGTTCATCGAATCGAAGAGTTTAGATCAAATTCTTCGCTGTTCGGAATCGAGTTTCATCGTTTTTGTGTTGTTTTGGAGAATTGGTGAGCGATATGCATCTCTCACATGGATTCAATCAAGTATATGGGTTGTATGATAATAATTTCATCATTTTGAGTTATTTTCACCTAGATCTACATTATTGTAAGTCTATTTTCATATGAGTCGCTATAGGATATAATCTAACAAATTAAAATCGATAATTTTCATATAGTTTCATATGTTTATGCAAGTTAGATCCATTATTTTGGTCATTTATTCATTTATCATGATTTTGGTGAATTCCATATGGTTATTAATGAAAATTTGCCATTTTAACGATTGTTTATGTTTGATTTTATTGAATTAGTTAGATCGAGTGTTTTGCACAAATTTTGAATCGAATTGAAGTTGAATTGGGCTAGAAATCGTATGGATCGATCATGAATTCGATGGATCGATCGTAGCATGGATCGATTGTTGCATGGCTTGGAGAACAAGATTGTGATGGATTTGTGACATATGGATTGACTCAGATCTGTGATGGATCTGTGACGGATGGATTGGCTCAGATCTGTGATGGATCTATGACGGAATGAATCGGTATAGATCTGTGATGGATCTATGACGGAATGGATCGGCTCAGGTCTGTGATGGATCTGTGACGGAATGGATTGGCTTAGGAATGTGATGGATCAGTGATGGATTGGCGATGGATGGATCGCGCATGGATCAATAATGGATGGATCCGCTGAGATTTATGATGGATCAGTCATGAATCTATGAGGGATGGATCAGTCGGATTTGTGATGGATTGGTCATGAACCTGTGAGGGATGGATCCATCGAGTTTGTGATGGATCGGTCATGAATTTGTGGTGGATGTATCGGTCGGGTTTGTGGATGATCGGTCATGTATCTGTGAGGGATGGATCGATCGGGTTTGTGATGGATCGATCATGAATCATTGAGGATGAATCGGTCGAGTTTGTGATGGATCGGTCATGGATCTATGAGGGATGGATCTGGCATGGATCTGTGAGGGATGGATCGGCTCAGATCTGTAATGGATTAGTAACGGATCAGTGATGGGAGATATGATAACATTCCAGAATCGCCGTGAAAGCCAGTTTTGATGTTTAACTTAGTTTTTCACACTAAAATGATGCAGAATTGAATTAGGAGATATAATAGCATTTCAGAAGCATTGCAAAAGGTTGTTTCAACAATTTGGCTAGTTTTTCATAGAAAAAAAGAGGAAAATGCTATAAAATGCAGTATCGACCAAATGAACTTATTTTTGAGTCAACAATGGTTCTAGCTTTGACACGAGTTCAAGAGGGAATGTTCTAAGTGATGTGAGACGTTCGTTAATCATTGAAAAGCAATGAATGTGAAGATAACTCAAGGGTGTTTTGAGTTGGTGGATAATGGTTGCTCAAGCGTGTTTTGAGCTTGTGAATAGTCGCAAGTGTTTACGACTAAAGCTGTTGAAGGCTGAGAGATTATCGTTGTTGTAGGTTCTAGCGGGCTCAAAGCAAGGGTACAACAGAGACGTCTAAAAGACTGGTTGTTTGGTTGAGTAACCTGGGTATCGTTGAAAGGCCTAAATACGTATCATTGAATGGCGTATTTGAGTTTTTTCTAGAACCATGGTTACCAATAACCCTTGGTGTAAGGTAGGATGATATGGCCAATCATACGATTAGCGAAGGTTTCAAAGTAGAATTGGCGGAGATAGCAAGAGTCGGTCATGAATGTGGTTTGTACCATCTCACGTAGATTTTCTAAAATCGAGGGAGATGTTTCTTGGGTGCTTGTCTGATATTGGTTTAGGCCTCTGGGGCTAATGCTTGAGGGATGTTGAGTTCGACTAGGATGGTTTATGTGAGATATATAATTGTTTGTTATGTTTGATATTGTTGGTTACTTCTGATTGCCATGAATGAATGGTTGTTTGGTTGCCATGGGTATATGGTTGAAATGCTTGTTTTGTAAAGGCTATCGCTGTCCAATGTGGGGAAGATGCGGTTGAGTTTCTTCTTTAGTGAAGTAGGGAGATTAGTTGTTTATCTGCTTACTCTCATATACTTTATTAATGATGTTAGTTAGTTGATTTATCGCTCACTAAGACTGTTGTCTGACTCAAGGTTTTATGTTTCCCTCTTATTACCTTGGGCAATTTGTAACACCCCATGTCCATTAATGTCACTCAAAAAGGGAATGCATCAATGTCCATGAAGCGTTATTTTTGTATAGTACAGATAAATTACAAGAATAAATAAATAAAACAACACAGCGGAAGATAAAACTTATTTCGTAGCATCATAATTCAAAACAAGCTTACATAAGTAGTTTCCAAAACCATTACAATAGGATCAATAGTCTTTTCCAAAAACTTCAAAGTACATAAAGAAGCAAATACTTAAATAACATAAATGCATAAATCCCCACTGAGCATAAGCAAAGCCATAAAGATGAGAGAGTCCAAAACGATACATGTACTCTTTTTAAGCAATTGAAAGAAATCGGCATTAAGCTGCGGTATTCCCTCCTTGCAAATCTGAGGGGGGGGGGGAAGGAATGAAAAGAGGTGGAAACAAATGGGTCAGACATAAAGTCTGGCAAATCCAGTGATTTTAACAAATAATAGGTAGGGTAAATGATCAAGACATAAATAGGCATCATGATATGGCTGTAACATAGATAAGGTAGATAAAAAAGGATGGACAAGATGATTTCGTTCCTAAGTACTAAGACAATCCTACACCTTGGCTAAGCGAACAACCCTCCAAGTACTAATCCCGAAGACTGAAGTCAACATCAGACTAGCATCCAAAGGACTATCCAACTCAACCAACATGTATTTCATTACACCGCACTTTTGCTAAGTTACACCACATTACTTAATTACACCGCACATCTACTAGTCTCTTTTACTCAAAATCGATCCTTTCCCACTAACTGTACCCACATGACAAACTTGGTAGTTACTTGTACCTAGCTGCTATCGTAGGTGCCGGCTTGCTCCTACCACCGTTAAGGTACCCTTAGTCTACCCATTCGATCGACTCCCTAAACCCCGTAGGCACCCGTGCTGGCTCTACAATGGAGTGCATCACTCCCCAAAGTGGCAACCCCGAAACCAACATGAAATGCACAGCCATACCTACACGATGCAACAACGTCTTACCTACCAGCCTAGACCCATGCACGCACATGAACCCGTTGGACTTGCGTTGCCACCGCTATTCACATTTTGACATCTTATATTCAAGCCCAATAAGCGTGCCCCAAACCCGGCCTAGTACCGAGCCCAATTAGATACTCAAACGGGTTACTGGTTGAAACGGGTCCCCTTCCGACACAAGCCTCCCACCTATGCTTGGCCCCCACTAGGTTTTTCTCCCACTTAACCATTTTAATTTAAATGTCCATGTCTTACACATGCTACGGTTAAGTCCATACTTACATGTCATAATTTACATGCCTTATCTAATTCCGGTTAAGTCCATATTTACATGTCATAATTTACATGTTACCCCACTTAACCCTCTAACCATACCCATGTCTTATTATGATTAGTATTCCTTAATTCATTCCTTATGAAGAACGGTGCATGACCTCCCACATTAGACCGAACACTTTGTGGCCGTTGGATTTGCCGGGCGGTTCCGGGCAGTCTTACGCCGCAAACCGAGTCTAACCTCGTGTCACCCATCGTTACGCCTACAATTCATGCCTTTGATCTCTCACATTAGACGTCCAATTGTGGCACTGGATTTGCCGGGCGGTTCCGGGCAGTCTTACACCACAATTGCGCCTAACCTCGTGTCAAAGGTTTATTAATAATCATATTTCATCCAAACCCCAATTTTCATGTCATGTGTTTCCAATTCAACATATAATCATGTTTACACTTTTTGCCTATTCCAACTTGTCATTAATTATACTAATTACATATTAATTATCCTCAATTTCAAATTTCCAATTATAGGAAATTTCATCAATTCCATGCAATTCATACCCAAATATGCCAATTTAACATATTATCCAATTATCCAATAATATCAAATTTTCCAAATTTCCCATATTCCCAATATTCAACTTCGTTCCCACGTATTCGCACTCGCGTGTATTTTTAATATAGGCTCGAAGGTAGCCTAGATCCACAAATAAAAGTAATAGGGGTAAGAAGGGAGAATCGATTCATAGAAAATTAGAATAAAACATCATCATGAAATAAAGAGGCATATAGACTGGCATAGAGGCATAATAAAAGATTCAACATGAATAAACTAAAAAAATGTATGAACTTTACATAGAAACATAGGCATATGATGACATGAATCAAAAAGGTGAAGACTTGGTGAGATTTTCATTACAACATATATATGAATCCTTTTTACAAATTTTTCATGTTACTTTAAAACCTATTATATTGTGAAAATAACTGTACTCACCTTTTGTGGCTAAAGAAAAGAATTATAAAATGAAATTGACGTAGAAATGTTGCGGTGATGTTGATTAATCTCCTTTAATTGTTAGCTCTAAACTTTGATTTGAATTGTGTATGAACACTTGAGATTTGATTAGAGGCGGCGGCTAGGGTTTAGGAGAGAGAGTTTGACAGCATAATGGTGTCTTAGAAATTATTTTATGAATTAGGGTTAGGTTGATGACATATTTATAGGTGTAGGAAGTTATTTAGTCCTTAGGATTAACCCTAGAACTGATCAGGACCATCAAAAATCGTCCTAGGCCCAAAAATCGCACCACGCAGCAAAACTGACCGAACCAGGTTCGAATTTTCGGGTCTGGAAAACCTAGGGAGGTCGACCCCCTGGTCGACCTACCCGATCAGGTCGACCCCCTGGTCGACATGGGTCCTGGGCTGGAATTTTCCCGCCTAGCCCGGGTACCTAAAATTTTCGAATTTGAATTTGAATTTTCTTGCTGGGTTTAACTTTAATTAATTCTGCTTAATTACTCAAACTTCTGAGGCCTGTAACTTCCTCATACGAAGTCCGATTTACGCAAACTCGGACTCTATCTCAAGCAGAATTCCGATACGATCGCAATGGCGCAACCCATTTCCCTTCATTCCACTTTTAAAAATTAAGTGTTCTTAAATTTAGTTAGTTCAATCATCAAAAATTCGGGGTATTACATTCTCTCCTACTTAAAAGATTTCGTCCTTGAAATCTCTAAGTCAAGAAGAACGTATCCTACCATCCATCTACTCAACCATCAACCACTAGCAACCATTGTCCTTAAAAGATTTCTAATGCTTTTCATGTACATATGCATAGTATGTGTATATGTTCGTATACTAATGCAAAATCAGGCGGTCCACTGATTCAGTCGACCTCCTTAATGCAAATAATGATAGTGCCATGTATCCATCATGTATGCAAAGAACCCTATACATATCATTACTACGTGTTTGCACAACCATTCATTTAAATGCAACATCCATATGATACACACATTCAATGTACATTCATTTTACTAAATACATCCATTTATATGCAATATGCAATATGAAAGTGACTGAGCCGATCTAGTGCCTAAAGTGTGTGTATATGCATCCACGAGCAAACACTTGCATCCACATGAATCCACCATACATAACGTGTCTCAAACACATGTTTCAACCATAGGACTACCCTATCGACAGGTCAAAGATACTAGCGAGAGGACAAACTAAAGATAGAACAAGTACAAGCTAAGCGATAAAGGAGAAATTAAAAGATATACCCTCGAAAAGAAAAGGGTAGAATGAACACATCTTCTCTTCTGCCTCCCACGTAGCGTCGCTCTCATCATCTCCCCATTGCACTTTGACTAGCTTGATCTCTCGATTCCTCAACTTCTTAATCTCCGACCTAAGAATGCATGTAGCAGGTCGTCGAATCATCGCATCACGCTCTATCTCCACCTCTCTAAGCAAGCTCGGCTCTACCTCTTCCGCGGTCTCATGCAAGCACTTCCTCAAATGTGATACATGGAATACGTCGTGTACACCACTAAGTCTCTCGGGCAACTCCAATCTATACGCCATCTGTCCAAACCTCTTCTTAATAGGAAACGGCCCTACGAACCTTGGTGCTAACTTCCCAACGGACCCAAAGCGAACATCATTCCGTAATGGAGACACCTTGATAAAGACCATGTCCCCAATATCAAATTCAAGATCTGTCCTCCTTTTGTCTGCATACGATTTCTGCCTATCTTGCGCCGTCTTCATCCTCCTTAGAATCAAATCGATCATTTCCGAAGTCTCTCTAATCATATCGGGCCCAAGTAAGATCTTATCCATAGATTCCCACCAACATGTAGGTGAACGACAAGGCCTTCGATAAAGAGCCTCGAAAGGTGCCATGCCAATGCTAGACTGAAAATTATTATTATACGAGAACTCCCCCAAAGGAAGATGCTCCTCCTATGTACCTCCGAAGTCTAAAACACATAGCCTCAAAAGATCCTCTAGAATACGATTCACCCTCTCGGTCGGGCCGTACGTCTGAGGATGATATGCTGTGCTCAAACATAACTGAGTCCCTACCGCCTCTTGCAAGCTCTTCCAAAACTCACTAGTAAAGATAGGATCGCGATCACTCACTATGCTAGAAGGAACACCGTGCAAACGAACTATCTCTCGAATGTATACGGAGGCTAACCATGGAGCAGTCCGCTTACTCTTCACTGGAATGAAATGGGTGCTCTTAGTAAGTTTGTCTACCACGACCCAAATCCCCGTATTACCCTTCCTCGATCTCGGTAACCCATCGACAAATTCCATCTAGACACTTTCCCATTTCCATTGTGGGACATTCAATGGGTGAAGCACCCCACCGGGCTTCTTTTGCTCTGATTTTACTTGCTGGCAGACCAAGCATCTAGCGACAAACTCGGCCACATCCCTCTTCGTACCGGCCCAAAAGTAAACTCGTCTCATGTCCATGTACATCTTGTCCCCGCCGGGATGAATGGTCATCTTCGAACGATGTGCATCATCAAGAATGGTCTTCCTCAAGTTCTCGTCTCGTGGTACACAAAGTCTACCATCCCTACGTAACAAACCCTTATCATCTAGGGTATACCTACTGAGGTAGCTCGATGACTCCCCCTTATGAGCTTCTCTACCAACTAAACCAACTGTGGGTCATCTCGTTGTGCCTTACCAATCCGTCCCGAAAGCGTAGGTGAAACAACCCGCCTCCATTAAGGTCACTCACAAAGGGAATGCCTTAACTTTGGTGGAGGGTTATAGGTACAAAACACAGAAAAATTTACAAGACAAATATATTTAAGCAGCGGAAATTCAAATATTTATTGCATACGTAGTTCAATACAAAAGCATTACATCAAATTGTCTCAAAATAACTTCAAAACATTACACCATAATCTCTGTCTTGATTATTAAATAAAGAAGCATAAACCAAAAAGTAAAAATGCATAAATCCCCAAGGATAATATCCAAGAGCCATAGCCAAGGTAGGAGAGAGTGCAAATAATACATCTACTTTATTGAAGCTTGCAAAGAGTCTGACTAAGCTGCAGTATTCCCTCCCTGTGGACCTGTGGGGGGGGGGGACGGAAGAAAAGAGGATGAGAGAAAATGAGTCAGACAATAAGTCTGGTAAGTTAAGTGATTACTAGTATTTAAACAAGGAAAGGGATCATGACAGTGATAACAGAACATAGGACTATACCGTGATATAAGATAAGAGGAACATGTGATCGCACCCATTACTATAGTCTCTGCACCTATTTAACCATTGGTTCAACCAGCCCCACATGTTTATAACAAACGATCGCTTAATGATTGGCTCCTACTCGCATGCATTCATATCTTGTGTCATTCGACCCCGCTTGACTGTAGCTACCTATGCTGGTCCCACCATGGGGTGTATCAGTCCCTTTGGTGGCAACCCGACATGATTAAAGATGCACAGTGTACACTACTGATGCCCAGTGCTTGATTTTCCATCCGGAGTACGTGCACGCCCACAATCCATCGGAACCTACACTAGCCCACCAACCACCGACGTTTTGACCGCTTATAATTCAGCCCAGTAATCGTGCCCCAACCTGCCTAGTTTCAGGGTACCATGATACATCTATGTGGGTTACTGCTGAAACGGGTCCCCGTTACTAGGGTTTTCTAATCAACATGTTTATTTGGTTAAGTGTCCAAGTTTACCTAACCCCTCCCATTCGTTTATTTAACATGTTGAATCTATTAAGTGTTTTCCTAATTTGACTTAACCCTACCAATCCTGACTTTTCTTTAATTTATTAAAGCACCAACCACTCACATTAGACAGGTCTTGTTGTGGTCACTGGATGTTCCGGTCGGTTCCGCGCAGATTTACACCACAACTCAGTCTAACCTCGGGTTCTTTTTGGGCTTGATGCACTAACCACCCACATTAGTCAGGTCTTGTTGTGGTCACTGGATATGCCGGTCGATTCCAGGCAGATTTACACCATAACTCAGTCTAACCTCGGGTTAGGCATATTCGTCTTTTCTAAAATTCATATTTTTTCTATATATGTCAAATTTCTTTATGTAGATTAAATTTAATTTAATCACGCCATAATTATCCTTTGATTATGCTCAACATAAATGGTATTTCAAATATACCATTTAATGAACAAATCTATGCCATGAATATTTATATTTCCCATCGCTACCCCCGTGGAACGTACGCATGAATCACATAAAATGTTGGGCTAGTAAGTTAGACCAACCCATAAACAAGAGAAGGGGTAATAAACAAGAGACATGAAATAAACATAAATAACATACATTTCAACTTGTCATGTGTAACTTGGCATAGAGGTATCATTAACGTTAATTAAATGGGTAAAGGTGAACTTGTGACTAAGTTGGGTCTAATGGTCATATAAACTTGACAAAGGTCTAGCATGGAATTTTAACATATAATCACAGTTTCAACCCACAACTTAGCATATAATCTTATGTATGTCGAAACATAAGAAAGCTATTATAATCATTTTTAATCACAATTTAGCATGATGTTAAAAACACAAGAGGACTACAATTCCACTTTTACAACATAATTAGATTCAACCTAACATGAATATACATGAGTGTTAATCTAACATATAAGCATGTGTTTTAGATCACAAACTTGGAAATAACCATCAATTTATAGCACGACATGTTTTACCATTTAATTGGCGAAATAAATCCTTTACCCAAATCATAATAGATTTTAATAACATACAATATGTTCATCACCACAAGCATATAGACATGATTATTATACAACATGTTCATCGCCACAAGCATATAGACATAAAATATACAACATGTTCATCGCTATAAGCATATAGACATGATTAATTACAACGATACTTTAAGATAAACGAGAATCAAATCTTATACGTAAGCATCATTCTATATCCCCATTACAACATGTCATGATTTAATCGAAATAATGTTTAAATCTACATAATAACCAACTTACAAACTAAAAGGAATTCTTGTGTTCTGAAATCTGAATTCTGAAATTGGAGATGCGCGCCTTTGATGAAGATCGTTGAATTAGGCTCATTTTAATTTGATTTTAGATGTACGCTTTTAACTCATCTTTGAATTGAAAAAGTTGACAGCTACTCCATGTTCTCTACTGACGGCATTTCAGTTCTAGGATTATTTTTCTGTGTGTTTTTAGGTTGAGCATTGAGTTGTTTATATAGAAGTCCAATTTAATTATAGCCGTCGGATGAACCTAGGGTTAATCACCACCACTCAGACTAGATCAGGACCATCCAGAAACCCTAATGACTCAACAGCAAGTCATCAGTCGTTCAAAATTCAGATCTGGCCGGGGGCCAGGTCGAACCTAAGGTCCACCCCCAGGTCGACCTCTAAGGGGGAGGTCGACACAAGGGTCGACCCCTTGGTCGACCAGCCTGGGTGGGAATTTTCCCGCCCAACTCGCTTCTGACTTCTGATTCAAATTTGAACTTGTTTTCGAGCTGTTTGAATTTATTTGAGTTTTCTGGAAACTTCTGACAGTCATAACTTCCTCATACGAAGTCCAATTTACACAAACTCGAACTCTATCTCAACCAGAATTCCGAGACGAACACAATGGCGTAACCCGTTTCCCTTAATTCTCAAATTTTAAATTAAGTATTCTAGGATTCGTTATTATAACATTAATAGAAAGTACGGGGTGTTACATTCTCGCCTCCTTTTTGGATTTCGTCCCCGAAATCTTCAAGTCGAGAAGAACTTATATCCTACCATCCAATCACCCATCTACTCAACTATCAAACACAGGCGTCCATTGTCCTTAAGATTTCTAATGCTTCATGATCACATGCATTGTGTGTATACATGTCCTTATCTAATGCTAAATCAGGCGGTCTACTGATTCAGTTGACCTCCTTAATGCAAATTATGTTAGTGCCATGAGTCCATTATGTATGCAAGTTTTCCTACTCAAAATTTCCTACATGAGTGCACAACTATTCATACAAATGGAACGTCCATATGCTAACACATCAATCCGTATACAAATACATATATGCATATGCAATATGAAAGTGACTGAGACGATCTAATACCTAATGTGTGTGTATATGCATCCAGTAGCAACCACTAGCAACCACTTGCAACCATCAATCATAACATGTTTCAATTACATGTTTGCATCCAAATGGGTTCCTACCTAGGGATAAAGGATAGGATCGAGGAGACATACCTAAAAAGATAGATATGAGCATAAACTTGAGGAAAAAGAGATTAAAGACGTACCCTCAAAAAGAAAAGTGTAGGTTGCGCGAACTCTGTCCTCAGTTTCCCAACTTCGCGGTTGCGTAACTTTTTGACCTCTGTTCCCAAGAAACATGTTGGAACTCACCTCACAGTTGCTTCTCGTTCAACTTCAACTTCTTCTAGCATACTTGGTTCTACCACTTTCGCAGATTCGTGTAAGCATTCCGCAGGTCAGAGACATGAAAGACATTATGAACCCCGACCAACCTTTTGGGGAGCTGTACCCTATAAGCCATCTTCCCAATCTTCTCGATGATAGGGAACGACCCTACAGATCTTGGTGCTAACTTCCCTGCGGATCCAAAGCGAACGACGTTCCTCAAAGGAGATACTCTAAGGAACACCTTGTCTCCAACTTCGAACTCAAAGTCAGTTCTTCTTCTGTTTGCGTAGAACTTTTGTCTATCTTGGGCAGTCTTCATTCTTCTTCGTATCAAGTCTACTTTCTCTGAAGTTTCTCTGATCATGTCTGGCCCAAGTATGAGCTTGTCTGTGGACTCCCACCAGCAAGTTGGTGACCTGCACGGTCTTCCATATAAAGCTTCGAAAGGTGCCATGCCTATGGTGGCTTGGTAGCTATTGTTGTAAGCAAATTACACCAAAGGTAGATGATCCTCCCATGTACCTCCGAAGTCAAGAATGCATAGTCTCAAAAGGCCTTCTAATACTCTGTTGACTCTTTCCGTCTGGCCATCGGTTTGAGGGTGATAGGTCGTGCTTAAGCATAACTGTGTGCCTACAGCCTCTTGTAAACTCTTCCAAAACTCGCTCGTGAAGATGGGGTCTCGATCACTCACTATGCTGGAGGGTATCCCATGGAGTCGAACTATCTCTTTGAGATATATGGATGCTAGAGATGAGGCAGTCCTTCTACTCTTGACCGGTATAAAGTGGGCTCTTTTTGTGAGTCTGTCCACTATTACCCAAATGCTGGTATTGCCCCTTCTTGACCTAGGCAACCCATCTATAAAGTCCATCGAGATGTTATCCCATTTCCACTGTGGGACTTCTAGAGGGTGGAGTAGACCACGAGTGAAACACCCCACTTCCGTTAGGGTCACTTTCAAAGGGAATGCCCTAATTTTGGTGGAGGTTTATAAGTATAAATCACAGATATACAAGACAGATATAATAACACATATTTTTGAACAACGGAAAAACAAAAACTTTTATTTCATTAAAATACGTGTTACACCAACCATACCATAATTGTCTTACAATACTTCCAAAAACATAACATCTTCATAACTGTCTTGATTACATTATTTAAAGAAGCATAAAGAAAACATAAATGAACTGCAAAAGTCCCATGATTTCTGTCCAAAGCCATAGTCCAAAACGAAAAGATCCAATCAATACATTCTTTCTCTTCAAGCTGGATATGAAGGCTGGTCAAGCTGCGGTATTCCCTCCCTGTGGACCTGGGGGGGGGGGGGGACGGAAGAAAAGAAGATGAAAGAAAAGTAGAGTCAGACATAAAGCCTGAGTAAGTCTAGGACTATTCAGTCTATGAACAAAGAACTGGGTATGATAAGTATAAACTAGAAATGGGAAAGCACCATAAACCAAGTTAAGTTGTCTAGGGTCGAACATACTATCGTACCCCATATTAATCTCTGTACCCATATAAACTAGTTCCCAACAGGCACCCCATAATCAGGGTGAAGTGATCCATTTTATGATGATCGGCACCTACTTGCATAGTTACATGTGTCTTACGGCCCCCGATGTTGTAGTTACCTGTGCTGGTCCCACCATGGGGTGTATCAAGTCCCATGGTGGCGGCCCGACACAATCCTAGAATGCACAGGTATGCTACTGGTACCCAGTGCCTTATTTTTCTGCGCCGGAGTGTGTGCACGCCCGCACCCCATTAGAACCTACACTGCTGCACCACCGCCGTCGATTTGACCTCTTACAGTCAGCCCAGTAATCGTGCCGCACCCTGCCTAGTTTCAGGGTATCGTGATACGCCTTGTAGGGTTACTGCTGAAAAGGGTCCCCCGCTACTAGGTTTTCTATTTCTAGCCAACATGCTAAGTTGGTTAAGTGTTTTATAAACCTAACCCCCAATCAGTCTGTTTAGTTTAGCATGTTCCATTTTAATTAAGTCTTAATTCACTTAATCCTATCAATCCTGACTCAGCCTTAATTGTCTTATTAAAGCCTTGACCTCTCACGTTAGACAGGTATTGTTGTGGCTGCCTGTTGCCGGTTGGGTCCGGGCAGTCTTACGCCACAACTCAGTCTAACCTCGGGTCCTTATTGGGCTCCATGTTTAACCACCCACATTGGATAGGTATTGTTGTGACTACTGGACAGCCGGGCGGTTCCGGGTAGGTTTACATCACAACTCAATCCAACCTCGGGTCAAACACATCGTATTTTCTACATTTACATATTATGTCTCTTTTCTTTTTTATATGTAAATATTTGCGGCCCATTATTCAAATTCATCTTTATCGATTAAGATTTATTTATACCACTTAATTGTTTTTCAAGGTTGTTGGCATGCGTCAAACATGCCAACACATATGTTCTATATTTTAGCCCAAACGTCAATAACCCCGTTTTACACGTTCGTTCAAATGTAAGGTGTGTTGGGTTTAATACTTAAACCCAATTTAGCCATATGAAAAGGGGAGGCTTATAACATGGTGTTAATAAGGTAACATAAAAAGGGGAGTGTGAACGCATGAACTTGCAACATAACGATTCAATTAACATAAGGTAGGCACATGTGAACTTGCAATTGTAACAACCTATAATATAAGCAATACTTAAACTTGAATCATACTATTCACATAATCATGGTATAAACAAAACATGAATCATTCTATTCGTGTAGTCATGGCATAAATGATACTTAAACATGAACCATTCTAATCATATAATTATGGCATAATCATAATTGAACATGAGTCCTTCTCTTCATATAGTCATGGCATAAACATAATTGAACATGAATCTTACTATTCATATAATCATGGTTTTAATCCTAACTATGTAACTTGTAAGTGGGATATAATTCTAGTGTAATTTCTAATGTAATTATGTGCCAAATATATTATCATATGATTATGATAACAACATAAGCCTAGAAACATGTTTTCAACTAGGGATAATAACAAACATAGTTTGGTCATGTTCATAAAATTAATACAAGCTTACAAAGACGCTTGCTTTTGTCACTATTACAAAATCATGATTTTTATACTTGAACTATGATACCAATTTCAACATAACCTTCATATGAATCATAATACTTAGGTGAATCAAATTACACTAAAGATGACCATAGAATTTTACATCATGTTGGCATAACAATAAATCATAGACTTGCATGAATTTCAAATAAACTATTACAACATATAGTTATTATTCTCAACATGAATCATATACTTGCAATTATCAAATAGGTGTTGTAAATAACTACCACAAACATGTAGTTTTCAATATGAATCATATGCTTGCCTGAATCCCAATTAAAATTCCACAACATGTGGTTGTCAACATAAACCATTATCTTGTATGTATCAAATCGTACACCATAGCATTGCCAAATCAAAATAACATACAAACATAAGTTATTATCGCCACAATTCCATTTTGTTGTTAACTTTCAACGCAAGTCGCGTACTTGCAAATATCCAATCGTATACCATAATATTCCCAAATCGTTTAGCATCAAAGCAACATAAAAATATAGATTATTATCGCCACAATTCCATTTCTTACTTTACACAAATCAACACAATTATTTAATTCACATCGGAATAGCACTCTACTTACAACGTGTGACGAATCTTCAATTCAGGAATCTGAATTTGGAGATGCTATCCTTTGTTGTAGGCGTTGTTTTGATTTATTTGACATTGCTTTAAGCTTTTGATTTATCTCCTAATTGTCTCTCTTTTTCTGACGGCTATCCTGAGTCTCTCCTCAACAGCATGACGGTCTCATCTCCATTTTAGTTTATGTGAATTAGGGTTAGTCTTAGGTCCTTTTTATAGAGTTTGTGAGTTGATTTAGACCGTCGATGATGCTTGGTTTAATAATAGCCGTTCGTTTGAAGGAGAGTCCAATCAGGAGCTGACACCTAGCCCTAGTGACAAGGCAAGGCTCAGAAAATCGACCAAACATAGACCAGGCCAGCCAGGGTGGGCTAGGTTCGACCTAGCTCAGGGGCCAGGTCGACTCCCCAGTCGACCCCCAGGTCGACTCTAGAGTCGACCTACCTGGGCAGGTCGACACCTAGGTCGATTCCCAGGTCGACCTGGCCTGGCAGGACGACCCTAGGGTCGACCCCCAGGTCGACCTGGTGGGTTTGGGTGGGAATTTTCCCGCCTACTCTGATTGGTGTGAAATTTAAATCTGTTTTCAAAATTTGAATTTTCTGAAACTTCATCGGGCCATAATTTGGTCATACGGACTCCGTTTTTCGAAAACTCGGACTCTATTTCGCGTATTTGTCCGAGACGAACGAAATGGCATATCCCGTTTCCCTAAATACTTTAATTAGAATTTATTATACTTTAATTTGTGAATTTCACTGTAATAAAATACACGGGGTGTTACATTCTCCCCCACTTAAAAGGATTTCGTCCGGAAATCTTCAAGTTCAGGAACAATGTACATACTAACATCCAAACATCCATCTACTCATCCATCAAACACGAGCATCCATTGTCCTTAAAAGACTTCTAACGCTTCATGATAATATGCGAAGTGTGTGTACATGTACTTATCTAATGCAAAATCAGGCGGTCTACTGATTCAGTTGACCTCCTTAATGCGAATTATTTAAGTGCCATGAATCCATTATGTATGCAAATCCTCCTATTCATGATTCTACATGAGTGCACAATCATTCATACAAATGCAACATCCATATGACAACACATTAAATTTCAACCATATACGAATGCAAACATATATGCATATGCAATATGAAGTGACTGAGCCGATCTAAAACCTAGATTGTGTGTGTATATGCAACCACGAGCAACCACGAGCAATCACTTGCAACCACTTGCAATCATCATCCATAACATGTTTCAATTACATGTTTTCATCCAAAGGGTTTCTACCTAAAAGATAGGGTCGAGGAGATATACCTAAAAAGATAGATAAAAGCGCAACTTAAGGAAAAAGGAAAGATCAAAGATGTACCCTCGAAAAGAAAAGGGTAGGCAGCGCGTATTTAGCTTCAGTTTCCCAAGTTGCATCTCCTTCGGCGTCGCTCCACTGAACTTTGACGAGCTTGACTTCGCGGTTGCGTAGCTTCTTCACTTCCGTTCCTAATATGCGGGTTGGAACTTTCCTTATGGTTGCTTCGCGTTCCACTTCAGCTTCTTCTAGGATATTTGGCTCTACTACTTCAGCAGACCCATGTAGACATTTTCGGAGATGTGAAACGTGAAAGACGTTGTGAACTCCGGCCAATTTTTCGGGTAGCTCTAATCTATAGGCCATTTTCCCAATTTTCTCAATGATAGGGAATGGCCCTACGAATCTCGGTGCTAGCTTTCCTGTGGTTCCAAAACGAACAACGTTCCTTAGCGGAGATACCTTAAGAAAAACTCTGTCCCCAACCTCAAATTCAAGGTCGGTCCTCCTCTTATCGGCGTAGGACTTTTGTCTGTCTTGGGCCGTCTTCATCCTTCTTCGTATTAAGTCTACTTTTTCTGAAGTCTCTCGGATCATATCTGGTCCAAGTATGAGCTTATCAGTAGATTCCGACCAATAAGTGGGCGATCGGCACGGTCTTCCATATAAAGCTTCGAAGGGCGCCATTCCGATGGTTGCTTGATAGCTGTTGTTGTAGGCAAATTCCACCAAAGGAAGATGGTCTTCCCACGTCCCTCCGAAGTCAAGGACGCACAGTCTTAGAAGGTCCTCCATAACTCTGTTCACTCTTTCTGTTTGGCCGTCGGTTTGGGGATGATAGGCTGTGCTCAAGCATAACTGTGTGCCTATCGCTTCTTGCAGACTCCGCCAAAACTCACTGGTCAAGATAGGGTCTCGGTCGCTAACAATGCTGGATGGTATTTCATGGAGTCGAACGATTTCCTTGAGGTAAAGAGATGCTAGGGATGAGGCAGTTCTTTTACTTTTGACGGGTAAAAAGTGGGCGCTTTTAGTAAGCCTATCCACTATTACCCAAATGCTAGTGTTGCCTCTCCTAGACCTAGGCAGCCCATCGATGAAGTCCATTGAGATGCTATTCCACTTCCACTGTGGGACCTCTAGAGGATGTAGCAGACCGCCAGGCTTTTTCTGTTCCGCCTTAACCTGTTGGCACACCATACACTTAGAAACGAATTCTGCCACGTCCTTCTTCATGCCGTTCCAAAAGAAAGTTCTTTTTATGTCCTTGTACATTTTATCTCCGCCTGGGTGTATCGTCATCTTGGAGTGATGTGCTTCCTCGAGAACCTTCTTTACTAAATCCCTTGTCTGTGGGACGCATAGTCTTCCGTCTCGCCTTAG
Source organism: Allium sativum (assembly GCA_030737875.1). Lineage (NCBI taxonomy): Eukaryota > Viridiplantae > Streptophyta > Magnoliopsida > Asparagales > Amaryllidaceae > Allium > Allium sativum. The sequence continues at coordinate 181,633,232 of CM060919.1, forward strand.
CCAACCCTTATCGTCGATGGAGTATCTGTTGAGGTGACTTGAAGTCTCACCCCTAATTAGCCTATCAATCGTCTCTACAAGCTGAGGGTCCTCGCGTTGTGTTGTCCTTATCGAGTCCACTAAAGTCGGGCGTACTTCGAGCGATGCTAGCAAGCCTAGTACAAAATCGGAGGAAGGCCTAAAGTCGAAGCTGGCTATAAACTCTAGGCTTTGTCTTTCAACAAACAGTGGGCTTAAGGTCAGTTTCTTTCGGCTCTACGCGTCTGCCACTACGTTGCCTTTGCCCGGAGTATAAGAGATCTCGAAATCATACGAGGCAAGAAACTCCATCCATCTCTGTTGCCTCAAGTTAAGATCTTTCTGCGAGAAAAGATATTTCAACGATTTATGGTCAGTGTAAAGTTCGAACTTCTCACCTAGGAGATAGTGTCGCCAAGACTTGAGTGCAAAGACGATGGCGGCTAATTCAAGATCGTAGGTCGGGTAGTTCTTTTCATGTACTTTCAACTGCCTCCCGCCATAAGCTACTACGCTTCCTTCTTGCATTAAGACGGCGCCTAGCCCTGTCCCATATGCATCTGTATAAACAGCGAACATCTTGCTTCCATCTGGCAACGTCAAAACTGGGGCTGTTGTAAGAGCCCTTTTCAGTTGCTGGAAAGCAAACTCGCAATCCAAGTCCCAATTGAACACTAGATTCTTCTTGGTCAACTTCGTGAGCGGAGCTGAGATTTTCGCAAAATCCCTTATGAACTTTCGATAGAAACCTGCTAGTCCTAGAAAACTTCGGACCTCAATTGCATTCCTTGGTGTCTTCCAATCCTGTACCGCCACTACCTTAGCAGGGTCCACTGCTAACCCTTGTTTGGATACTATGTGCCCAAGGAACCTCACTTCTTCTCTCCAAAAGTGGCATTTGGAGAATTTGGCTTTTAGCTAATGGACTCGCAGAGTTTCCACGATTGCCCTTAAGTGCTGAGCATGTTCCTCTTCACTCTTTGAGAAGATAAGGATATCGTCTACGAAGACCACTACGAACTTATTGAGGAAATCTATGAATACCCTACTCATCAGTTCCACGAAGTAAGCAGGTGCATTTGTCAAGCCGAAAGGCATGACAATCCATTCAAAGAAGCCGTCTGGGGTTCTGAATGCCATTTTATCGATACTATCTTCAGCCACCCTTAGCTGATGAAAACCGGTCGCTAAATCGAGTTGGGAGAAAACAGACGCTCCTACAAGATGATCAAACAAATTGTCAATTCTGGGGAGAGGGTGCCTATTCTTTTTCGTTAGCTTGTTGAGCTCCCTATAGTCAACACATAGGCGAAGTGAACCATCCGCCTTTGTAGCGAACACCACTGGAGCGCCCCATTCTGAAATGCTCCTCCTAATGAACCCCTTTTCTAGAAGCTCTTTAATCTGTTTACGGAGCTCTTTCCTTTCCCGTGGAGCCATGTGTCTAACGGGCAACGCAACGGGATTTGCATTATCTACAAGATATATACGGAAGTCTATCTCCCGCTACGGAGGCAAGCCCTTCACCTCTTCGAAGATATTCGAATATTCCCGGTCCACTCTAACCGATTGCAAATTTTCAACGGAGACATCAAGCGATTCAAGGTAACTAAGCATAACCGCATACGAGGGATTACAATAAATTTCCAAAGTATTACCGAGCTGGGTTAGGAGCCTAACAACCCTTTTCTCACAATCGAGGATGGCCCTATTACTGGATAGCCAATCCATGCCCAAAGTCATACCATGTCCCGAAAAGCCCAAAACAAAGGCACTTCATTTAAATTCTACGCTTAGAATAGAAATTTTCAATCCCAAACAGATCATAGACAAATGAGTGGGCCCCCAATTGGGTTTGAAACAATTAAGGGGTCCTCTACCATACTAGTTTTTAGGTGCAGAGATTCTAGTAAAGTAGACGAGATAAAGGAGTGTGATGCGCCGGAATCAAATAAAGTGCGAATGGGGTGATCATAAAGATAAACTACACTTTCTACAGAAGTATTTATACCTCGCTGTTGTAGAGGTGGCGCCTCTAGCACATGAACTTGTGCCCCTGAGGTGGATCCAGCCCTCTGCCCCTGTCCTCGATTCTTTGGGCAGTCCTTTGCCATGTGGCCTGTCTCACAGCAAGAAAAGCACCCACCATTCATCTTGGCCTTCTTTTTCCGGCAATCTTTCACTAAGTGCCCGACTTTGCCACAGAAATTACACTTCCTCTTCTCTTTGTTACCTTTTCCGCCCTTCTTAAAGTCTGTCTTCTTAGGCTGCAAACCTTCTTTCTTCCCTTGAGAGTTTTCTGCCTTTGCCTCCTTCTTGCCCTTATCCTCTTCGTTCAGCAACGCCATCTGTACGAACCTTTCATACGTAGCCCCCATGGGTATATGGGTCATGGCCAAACTGTGTAATGGCTCATTCAACCCTTTGACAAAATGGAGGGCCTTCTTGTGCGGGGTGTTGACTAGGTCCAGTCCGAACCTAGCCAGCTCATCAAACTGATTAACATACTCTTTGACTGTCTTGTTTCCTTGCTTAAGAAATAAGAATTTTTCCAATTGCAAACTCCTTTCCGCATCTGAGAGAAATTTAGCCTCAAACCTTGCCCTAAAGTCTTCCCATGTTTCCACTGGTCTTTCTGCATTAGTGACTTCCCACCAGTAGGAAGCCTCGCCTTTAAGTAGCCATACTGCCAGTTGTACTTTCTGTCTATCCTCTACCTCAAAGATGATGAATACGTCCTCGGTTTCTTTCAACCAATTTCTAGCTTCCACAAAGGACTCAGTTCCATGAAAATCTTTTCCTCCCATAGCTTTAAAATCTTTACATATCTTAGCAAAGGTGTTTCCTCCCGGAGGAGGTGGAGGAAGAGGTGCTGCTGCAGCTGGATGATTTCCTGCAGCTGGGGGAGGAGGAACGGTAGGACCTGGCTGAGTGGCCCTTGCTTCTAAGAACCGTCTAAACCAACCAGGTATTGGTACACCCTCTGGCAAGTTAAGTTCTTCGGACATGCTGAAACAAAAAGGATAGATTCAAAACGAAGGATAAGAGATAGTTCCTATGGCTTTGGGGGGGGGGGACTTTGCCTTTTAAAATAAAATAATATTTTATCTTTTAAAAATGCTTCTTTAAATTTCCTTTTTGAAAAATAAATTTTCAAAACTTTTTATCTTATCTGGTAAACCTATGCTCTGATACCAAGTGAAACACCCCACTTCCGTTAGGGTCACTCTCAAAGGGAATGCCCTAATTTTGGTGGAGGTTTATAAGTATAAATCACAGATATACAAGACAGATATAATAACACATATTTTTGAACAGCGGAAAAACAACTTTTATTTCATTAAAATACGTGTTACACCAACCATACCATAATTGTCTTACAATACTTCCAAAAACATAACATCTTCATAACTGCCTTGATTACATTATTTAAAGAAGCATAAAGAAAACATAAATGAAATGCAAAAGTCCCATAATTGCTTTCCAAAGCCATAGTCCAAAACGAAAAGATCCAAGCAATACATTCTTTCTCTTCAAGCTGGATATGAAGGCTGGTCAAGCTGCGGTATTCCCTCCAGGTGGACCTGGGGGGAGGGGGGAAACGGAAGAAAAGAAGACGAAAGAAAAGTAGAGTCAGACATAAAGCCTGAGTAAGTCTAGGACTATTCGGTCTATGAACAAAGAACTGGGTATGATAAGTATAAACCAGATATGGGAAAGCACCATAAACCAAGTTAAGTTGTCTAGGGTCGAACATACTATCGTACCCCATATTAATCTCTATACCCATATAAACTAGTTCCCAACAAGCACCCCATAATCAGGGTGAAGTGATCCATTTTATGATGATCGGCTCCTACTTGTATAGTTACATGTGTCTTACGGCCCCCGATGTTGCAGTTACCTGTGCTGGTCCCACCATGGGGTGTATCAAGTCCCATGGTGGCGGCCCGACACAATCCTAGAATGCACAGGTAAGCTACTGGTACCCAGTGCCTTATTTTTCTGCGCCGGGGTGTGTGCACGCCCGCACCCCGTTAGAACCTACACTGCTGCACCACCGCCGTCGATTTGACCTCTTACAGTCAGCCCAGTAATCGTGCCCCACCCTGCCTAGTTTCAGGGTATCGTGATACGCCTTGTAGGGTTACTGCTGAAAAGGGTCCCCCGCTACTAAGTTTTCTATTTCTAGCCAACATGCTAAGTTGGTTAAGTGTTTTATAAACCTAACCCCCAATCAGTCTGTTTAGTTTAGCACGTTCCATTTTGATTAAGTCTTAATTCACTTAATCCTATCAATCCTAACTCAGCCTTAATTGTCTTATTAAAGCCTTGACCTCTCACATTAGACAGGTATTGTTGTGGCTGCCTGTTGCTGGTTGGGTCCGGGCAGTCTTACGCCACAACTCAGTCTAACCTCGGGTCCTTATTGGGCTCCGTGTTTAACTACCCACATTGGATAGGTATTGTTGTGACTACTGGACAGCCGGGCGGTTCCGGGCAGGTTTACATCACAACTCAATCCAACCTCGGGTCAAACACATCGTATTTTCTACATTTACATATTCTGTCTCTTTTCTTTTTTATATGTAAATATTTGTGGCCCATTATTCAAATTCATCTTTATTGATTAAGATTTATTTATGCCACTTAATTGTTTTTCAAGGTTGTTGGCATGCGTCAAACATGCCAACACATATGTTCTATATTTTAGCCCAAACGTCAATACCCCCGTTTTACACGTTCGTTCAAATGTAAGGTGTGTTGGGTTTAATACTTAAACCCAATTTAGCCATATGAAAAGGGGAGGCTTATAACATGGTGTTTATAAGGTAACATAAAAAGGGGAGTGTGAACGCATGAACTTGCAACATAACGATTCAATTAACATAAGGTAGGCACATGTGAACTTGCAATTGTAACAACATATAATATAAGCAATACTTAAACTTGAATCATTCTATTCACATAATCATGGTATAAACAAAACATGAATCATTCTATTCGTGTAGTCATCGCATAAATGATACTTAAACATGAACCATTCTAATCATATAATTATGGCATAATCATAATTGAACATGAGTCCTTCTATTAATATAGTCATGGCATAAACATAATTGAACATGAATCCTACTATTCATATAATCATGGTTTTTATCCTATCTATGTAACTTGTAAGTGGGATGTAATTCTAGTGTAATTTCTAATGTAATTTATGTGCCAAATATATTATCATATGATTATGATAACAGCATAAGCCTAGAAACATGTTTTCAACTAGGCATAATAACAAACATAGTTTGGTCATGTTCATAAAATTAATACAAGCTTACAAAGACGCTTGCTTTTGTCACTATTACAAAATCATGATTTTTATACTTGAACTATGATACCAATTTCAACATAACCTTCATATGAATCATAATACTTAGGTGAATCAAATTACACTAAAGATGACCATAGAATTTTACATCATGTTGTCATAACAATAAATCATAGACTTGCATGAATTTCAAATAAACTATTACAACATATAGTTGTTATTATCAACATGAATCATATACTTGCAATTATCAAATAGGTGTTGTAAATAACTACCACAAACATGTAGTTTTCAATATGAATCATATGCTTGCCTGAATCCCAATTAAAATTCCACAACATGTGGTTGTCAACATAAACCATTATCTTGTATGAATCAAATCGTACACCATAGCATTGCCAAATCAAAATAACATACAAACATAAGTTATTATCGCCACAATTCCATTTCGTTGTTAACTTTCAACGCAAGTCGCGTACTTGCAAATATCCAGTCGTATACCATAATATTCCCAAATCGTTTAGCATCAAAGCAACATACAAATATAGATTATTATCGCCACAATTCCATTTCTTACTTTACACAAATCAACACAATTATTTAATTCACATCGGAATAGCACTCTACTTACAACGTGTGACGAATCTTCAATTCAGGAATCTGAATTCTGGATTTGGAGATGCTATCCTTTGTTGTAGGCGTTGTTTTGATTGATTTGACGTTGCTTTAAGCTTTTGATTTATCTCCTAATTGTCTCTCTTTTTCTGACGGCTATCCTCAGTCTCTCCTCAGCAGCATTACGGTCTCATCTCCATTTTAGTTTATGTGAATTAGGGTTAGTCTTAGGTCCTTTCTATAGAGTTTGTGAGTTGATTTAGACCGTCGATGATGCTTGGTTTAATAATAGCCGTTCGTTTGAAGGAGAGGCCAATCAGGAGCTGACACCTAGCCCTAGTGACAAGGCAAGGCTCAGAAAATCGACCAAACATAGACCAGGCCAGCCAGGGTGGGTTGGGTTCGACCTGGCTCTGGGCCAGGTCTGAAACACCCCACCTCCGTTAGGGTCACTCTCAAAGGGAATGCCCTAATTTTGGTGGAGGTTTATAAGTATAAGTCACATATATACAAGACAGATATAAGAACACATATTTTTGAACAGCGGAAAAACAACAACTTTTATTTCATTAAAAATACGTGTTACAACAACCATACCATAATTGTCTTACAATACTTCCAAAAACATAACATCTTCATAACTGTCTTGATTACATTATTTAAAGAAGCATAAAGAAAACATAAATAAACTGCAAAAGTCCCATAGTTGCTGTCCAAAGCCATAGTCCAAAATGAAAAGATCCAAGCAATACATTCTTTCTCTTCAAGCTGGATATGAAGGCTGGTCAAGGTGCGGTATTCCCTCCCTGTGGACCGGGGGGGGGGGGGGGGAAACGGAAGGAAAGAAGACGAAAGAAAAGTAGAGTCAGACATAAAGCCTGAGTAAATCTAGGACTATTCAGTCTATGAATAAAGAACTGGGTATGATAAGTATAAACTAGAAATGGGAAAGCACCATAAACTTAGTTAAGTTGTCTAGGGTCGAATATACTATCGTACCCCATGTTAATCTCTGTACCCATATAAACTAGTTCCCAACAGGCACCCCATAATCAGGGTGAAGTGATCCATTTTATGGTGATCGGCTCCTACTCGCATAGTTACATGTGTCTTACGGCCCCCGATGTTGTAGTTACCTATGCTGGTCCCACCATGGGGTGCATCAAGTCCCATGGTGGCGGCCCGACACAACCCTAGAATGCACAGGTATGCTACTGGTGCCCAGTGCCTTATTTTTCTGCGCCGGAGTGTGTGCACGCCCGCACCCCGTTAGAACCTACACTGCTGCACCACCGCCGTCGATTTGACCTCTTACAATCAGCCCAGTAATCGTGCCCCACCCTGCCTAGTTTCAGGGTATCATGATACACCTTATAGGGTTACTGCTGAAAAGGGTCCCCCGCTACTAGGTTTTCTATCTCTAGCCAACATGCTAAGTTGGTTAAGTGTTTTATAAACCTAACCCCCAATCAGTCTGTTTAGTTTAGCATGTTCCATTTTGATTAAGTATTAATATAATTTACTTAATCCTATCAATCCTGACTCAGCCTTAATTGCCTTATTAAAGCCTTGACCTCTCACATTAGACAGGTATTGTTGTGGCTGCCTGTTGCCGGTTGGGTCCGGGCTGTCTTACGCCACAACTCAGTCTAACCTCGGGTCCTTATTGGGCTCCATGTTTAACCACCCACATTGGATAGGTATTGTTGTGACTACTGGACAGCCGGGCGGTTCCGGGCAGGTTTACATCACAACTCAATCCAACCTCGGGTTAAACACATCGTATTTTCTACATTTACATATTTTGTCTTTCTTCTTTATTTTCTTATATGTAAATATTTGCGGCCCATTATTCAAAATCAACTAATGGTGTAAGGGTTTACACCAATCATGGGCCCAACCCATTCTTGAATTTGGGCCCCTCTACTTTTATATTTCCATTTATTAATTAATTTGGCCCAACGCTATTTCCCCCGTTTAATACGTTCGTTTATTATAATATATGTTGGGCTTAGCCTTTTAAGCCCGACCTAGCCACGAGAAAATGGGGAGGCTTAAAACGTGGTTATATACAGAAAGGGGAATGTGAACGCATGAACTTGCAACATAACGTTGGAACTACAAAATAGAAACTGGTGTACTTGCATTGTGGTAACATATACTTTGGTCATAAAGCATAAGTGACATGAATCAAACCATGTAAACTTGTAGTTAAGTTGAGAATCTAACTAAATTAGATATCATTATTGACGCATAGTCTTAACTACAACATAAACCTATATTTTTACTTAGGCATAATGTCAAACATAAGCAAATCATGTTTATAAAATTACTATATGTTTACAAAGGTGCTTACTTTTGTTACTAATACAAAAGTATAGTTCAACTAGAATTATTCCAACTTAATCATGATTTTTAATCTATTCACATAATCATGGCACAATTATACCCAAACATGGAATGACGGTTTTTGATCTATTCATATAATCATGGCATAAATATTCCTAAACATGAAATCATGGTTTTTACTTTATTCATGCAAACTTGCAATTAGAATGTAAATCTAACTTAGCTATGTGTCACATATATTATATAATTCTTGTTAACAACATAGGCCTAACATGTTTTTCAATTAGGCAAAATACCAAACATAGCCTAGTCATATTCATAAAATCAACATAAGTTCACAAAGAGGCTTACTTTTGTTTTTAATACAAAAGTATGGTTTTATACATAGATCATGATGCCAATTCCAACATAATTTCATATGAATCATAATACCCCAAATTTGATCCAATTACACACAAAGTGATTTTGTACAAAAATATACATTATGTCGGCATAGTAACAAAACCACATACTTGCATGAATCTCAATAAATCAACCACAAACATGTAGCTTCAACATGAATTACATACTTGCGAGTATCCAATCGTTATATCACAACATTCCAAATCGATTAGAATCATAGCAACGCACAAATATGAATTATTATCGCCACAATTCCATTTCTTACATTACACAAATCAACACAATTATTTATTTCATATCGGAATAGCACTCTACTTACAATCGTGTGACGAATTCTTCAATTCAGGAATCTGAATTCTGGATTTGGAGATGCTATTCCCTTGACGTAGGCGTTGATTTGATTTGTTTAACTTGTAGTTGCTTTATGCTTTAGAGTTTGTCTCCTAATTGTCTCTCAAATTGGTGGCTACTCCTAGTCGTTCCTTAGCAGCATGATGGCCTCATTCTTATTTTTGAATGAATAGATTAGGTAGAGTCTAGGGTCATTTTTATAGAGTTTATGAACTGATTAGGACCATCGATGTTGCTTGGATTGATCGTAGCCATTCATTCGAAAGAGAGACCAATCAGGAGCTGACACCTAGCCCTAGTGACAAGGCAAGGCTCAGAAAATCGACCAAACACAGACCTGGCCAGCCAGGATGGGCTGGGTTCGACCTGGCTCTGGGGCCAGGTCGACAACCCTGTCGACACCCAGGTCGACAGCCCTGTCGACCTGGTTAGCCCAGGTCGACTGCCAAGTCGACCTGGTGCCTTCAGGCGGGAATTTTCCCGCCCTGGCCAACTGGGCCCGATTTTGAATTTTGAATTGTTTTTCTGAGTTGTTTTTCGTCTGTTCGAATTTTAAACCTAATTCAGAAACTTCCGGAGGCCATATCTTGGTCATACGGACTCCGATTTTCGAAAACTCGGACTCTATTTCGCGCATTTTTCCGAGACGAACGCAATGGCGTATCCCGTTTCCCTTAATTCTTATGAATTTCACTGTTATAGAATACACGGGGTGTTACATTCTCCCCCACTTTAAAAGGATTTCGTCCCCGAAATCTTCAAGTTCAGGAAGAATGTACATCCTAACATCCAAACATCCATCTACTCATCCATCAAACACGAGCATCCATTGTCCTTAAAAGACTTCTAATGCTTCATGATCATATGCGAAGTGTGTGTGTACATGTACTTATCTAATGCAAAATCAGGCGGTCTACTGATTCAGTTGACCTCCTTAATGCGAATTATGTAAGTGCTATGAATCCATTATGTATGCAAATTTTCCTATTCATGATTCTACATGAGTGCACAATCATTCATACAAATGCAACATCCATATGTTAACACATTAAAGTTCAACCTTATACGAATGCAAACATATATGCATATGCAATATGAAGTGACTGAGCCGATCTAAAACCTAGATTGTGTGTGTATATGCAACCACGAGCAACCACTAGCAATTACTTGCAACCACTTGCAACCATCATCCATAACATGTTTCAACTACATGTTTACATCCAAAAAGATTCTACCTGTGGTTCTCAAGATAGGATCGAGGAGAGAAATAGGATAAAACAAAGCATCTAGAATAAGTTAACGATGTACCGCCAGAAGGTCCGGACTGCTTCTCAGGGCAGTCTTTGCTGATGTGTCCAGTCTTCCCACAATGAAAACATACTCTTTGCCAGAAGGTCCATACCACAGTAATTGCATTTCCTTTTATCACGTGAGTTGTTGTTCTTGCCTCCTTTCTTGGGGTCTACCTTCTTATTCTTAGAATCGTTGGGCTTGACCTCTTTCTTCCCTTGAGAGTTTTCTGCCTCTGTTTCCTTCTTGTCCTTATCTTCCTCGTTCAGCAATGCCATCTGCACCAACCTTTCGTACGTAGCTCCCATGGGTACAAGGGTCATGGCCAAACTGTGTAATGGCTCATTCAACCCTTTGACAAAGCGGAGAGCCTTCTTCTGCGGGGTGTTGACCAGGTCCAGCCCAAACCTAGCCAGCTCATCGAATTGATTAACATACTCTTTGAGTGTCATATTCCCTTGCTTAAGAAATAAGAATTTTTCCAACTGAAGACTCCTTTCAGCTTCCGAGAGAAATTTAGCCTCAAACCTTGCCCTAAAGTCCTCCCATGTTTCCACCGGTCTTTCTGCATTAGTGACTTCCCACCAGTAGGAAGCCTCACCCTTTAGTAGCCATACTGCCAGTTGTACTTTCTGTCTATCTTCTACCTCAAAGATGATGAATAAGTCCTCGGTTTCTTTCAGCCAATTTCTAGCTGCCACGAAGGACTCAGTTCCATGAAAATCCTTTCCTCCCATAGCTTTAAAATCTTTACATATCTTAGCAAACGTGTTTCCCCGTGGAGGAGGTGGAGGAAGAGGTGCTGCTGCAGCTGGATGATTTCCTACAGCTGGGGGAGGAGGAACGGTAGGACCTGGTTGAGTGGCCCTTGCTTCTAAGAACCGTCTAAACCAACCAGGTATTGGTACACCCTCTGGCAAGTTAAGTTCTTCGGACATGCTGAAACAAAAAGGATAGATTCAAAACGAAGGATAAGAGATAGTACCTATGGCTTTGGGGGGACTTTGCCTTTTTTTTTAAATAAAATAATATTTTTCTTTTAAAAATGCTTCTTTAAATTTCTTTTTTTGAAAATAAATTTTCAAAACTTTTTATTTTATCTGGTAAACCTATGCTCTGATACCAAGTGAAACACCCCACCTCCGTTAGGGTCACTCTCAAAGGGAATGCCCTAATTTTGGTGGAGGTTTATAAGTATAAGTCACAGATATACAAGACAGATATAAGAACACATATTTTTGAAGAGCGGAAAAACAACAACTTTTACTTCATTAAAAATACGTGTTACAACAACCATACCATAATTGTCTTACAATACTTCCAAAAACATAACATCTTCATAACTGTCTTGATTACATTATTTAAAGAAGCATAAAGAAAACATAAATAAACTGCAAAAGTCCCATAGTTGCTGTCCAAAGCCATAGTACAAAACGAAATGATCCAAGCAATACATTCTTTCTCTTCAAGCTGGATATGAAGGCTGGTCAAGCTGCGGTATTCCCTCCCTGTGGACCCGGGGGGGGGGGGGGGGGGGACGGAAGGAAAGAAGACGAAAGAAAAGTAGAGTCAGACATAAAGCCTGAGTAATTCTAGGACTATTCAGTCTATGAATTTAGAACTGGGTATGATAAGTATAAACTAGAAATTGGAAAGCACCATAAACTTAGTTAAGTTGTCTACGGTCGAATATACTATCGTACCCCATGTTAATCTCTGTACCCATATAAACTAGTTCCCAACAGGCACCCCATAATCAGGGTGAAGTGATCCATTTTATTGTGATCGGCTCCTACTCGCATAGTTACATGTGTCTTACGGCCCCCGATGTTGTAGTTACCTATGCTGGTCCCACCATGGGGTGTATCAAGTCCTATGGTGGCGGCCCGACACAATCCTAGAATGCACAGGTATGCTACTGGTGCCTAGTGCCTTATTTTTCTGCACCGGAGTGTGTGTACGCCCGCACCCCGTTAGAACCTACACTGCTGCACCACCGCCGTCGATTTGACCTCTTACAATTAGCCCAGTAATCGTGCCCCACCCTGCCTAGTTTCAGGGTATCATGATACACCTTATAGGGTTACTCCTGAAAAGGGTCCCCCGCTACTAGGTTTTCTATCTCTAGCCAACATGCTAAGTTGGTTAAGTGTTTTATAAACCTAACCCCCAATCAGTCTGTTTAGTTTAGCATGTTCCATTTTGATTAAGTATTAATATAATTTACTTAATCCTATCAATCCTGACTCAGCCTTAATTGTCTTATTAAAGCCTTGACCTCTCACATTAGACAGGTATTGTTGTGGCTGCCTGTTGCCGGTTGGGTCCGGGCAGTCTTACGCCACAACTCAGTCTAACCTCGGGTCCTTATTGGGCTCCATGTTTAACCACCCACATTGGATAGGTATTGTTGTGACTACTGGACAGCCGGGCGGTTCCGGGCAGGTTTACATCACAACTCAATCCAACCTCGGGTTAAACACATCGTATTTTCTACATTTACATATTTTGTCTTTCTTCTTTATTTTCTTATATGTAAATATTTGCGGCCCATTATTCAAAATCAATTAATGGTGTAAGGGTTTACACCAATCATGGGCCCAACCCATTCTTGAATTTGGGCCCCTCTACTTTTATATTTTCATTTATTAATTAATTTGGCCCAACGCTATTTCCCCCGTTTAATACGTTCGTTTATTATAATATATGTTGGGCTTAGCCTTTTAAGCCCGACCTAGCCACGAGAAAAAGGGGAGGCTTAAAACGTGGTTATATACAGAAAGGGGAATGTGAACGCATGAACTTGCAACATAACGTTGGAACTACAAAATAGAAACTGGTGTACTTGCATTGTGGTAACATATACTTTGGTCATAAAGCATAAGTGACATGAATCAAACCATGTAAACTTGTAGTTAAGTTGAGAATCTAACTAAATTAGATATCATTATTGACGCATAGTCTTAACTACAACATAAACCTATATTTTTACTTAGGCATAATGTCAAACATAAGCAAATCATGTTTATAAAATTACTATATGTTTACAAAGGTGCTTACTTTTGTTACTAATACAAAAGTATAGTTCAACTAGAATTATTCCAACTTAATCATGATTTTTAATCTATTCACATAATCATGGCACAATTATACCCAAACATGGAATGACGGTTTTTGATCTATTCATATAATCATGGCATAAATATTCCTAAACATGAAATCATGGTTTTTACTTTATTCATGCAAACTTGCAATTAGAATGTAAATCTAACTTAGCTATGTGTCACATATATTATATAATTCTTGTTAACAACATAGGCCTAACATGTTTTTCAATTAGGCAAAATACCGAACATAGCCTAGTCATATTCATAAAATCAACATAAGTTCACAAAGAGGCTTACTTTTGTTTTTAATACAAAAGTATGGTTTTATACATAGATCATGATGCCAATTCCAACATAATTTCATATGAATCATAATACCCCAAATTTGATCCAATTACACACAAAGTGATTTTGTACAAAAATATACATTATGTTGGCATAGTAACAAAACCACAAACTTGCATGAATCTCAATAAATCAACCACAAACATGTAGCTTCAACATGAATTACATACTTGCGAGTATCCAATCGTTATATCACAACATTCAAAATCGATTAGAATCATAGCAAAGCACAAATATGAATTATTATCGCCACAATTCCATTTCTTACATTACACAAATCAACACAATTATTTATTTCATATCGGAATAGCACTCTACTTACAATCGTGTGACGAATTCTTCAATTTAGGAATCTGAATTCTGGATTTGGAGATGCTATTCCCTTGACGTAGGCGTTGATTTGATTTGTTTAACTTGTAGTTGCTTTATGCTTTAGAGTTTGTCTCCTAATTGTCTCTCAAATTGGTGGCTACTCCTAGTCGTTCCTCAGCAGCATGATGGCCTCATTCTTATTTTTGAATGAATAGATTAGGTAGAGTCTTGGGTCATTTTTATAGAGTTTATGAACTGATTAGGACCATCGATGTTGCTTGGATTGATCGTAGCCATTCATTCGAAAGAGAGACCAATCAGGAGCTGACACCTAGCCCTAGTGACAAGGCAAGGCTCAGAAAATCGACCAAACACAGACCTGGCCAGCCAGGATGGGCTGGGTTCGACCTGGCTCTAGGGCCAGGTCGACAGCCCTGTCGACACCCAGGTCGACAGCCTGTCGACCTGGTTAGCCCAGGTCGACTGCCAAGTCGACCTGGTGGCTTCAGGCGGGAATTTTCCCGCCCTGGCCAACTGGGCCCGATTTTGAATTTTGAATTGTTTTTCTGAGTTGTTTTTCGTCTGTTCGAATTTTAAACCTAATTCAGAAACTTCCGGAGGCCATATCTTGGTCATACGGACTCCGATTTTCGAAAACTCGGACTCTATTTCGCGCATTTTTCCGAGACGAACGCAATGGCATATCCCGTTTCCCTTAATTCTTTGATCTGAAATTAGTTATGCTTTAATTTATGAATTTCACTGTTATAGAACACACGGGGTGTTACAAGGTCGACTCCCCTGTCGACCCCCAGGTCGACTCTAGAGTCGACCTGCCTGGGCAGGTCGACACCTAGGTCGACTCCCAGGTCGACCTGGCCTGGCAGGTCGACCCTAGGGTCGACCCCCAGGTCGACCTGGTGGGTTTGGGCAGGAATTTTCCCGCCTACTCTGATTGGTCTGAAATTTAAATCTGTTTTCGAAATTTGAATTTTCTGAAACTTCATCGGGCCATAATTTGGTCATACGGACTCCGTTTTTCGTAAACTCGGACTCTATTTCGCGTATTTTTCCGAGACGAACGAAATGGAATATCCCCTTTCCCTTAATACTTTAATTAGAATTTATTATACTTTAATTTGTGAATTTCACTGTTATAAAATACACGGGGTGTTACAACGAGGCTTCTTCTGCTCTGCCTTCACTTGTTGGCATATTAAACACTTAGAAACAAATTCAGCTACGTCTCGCTTCATGCCATTCCAAAAGAAAACTCTTTTGATGTCTTTATACATTTTGTCTCAGCCTGGGTGTATGGTCAGTTTGGAATGGTGTGCCTCTTCTAGAACCGCCTTTACCAAGCCCCTTGCTTGTGGGACACATTGTCTTCCATCTCATTTCAACCAGCCCTTGGCACCAATGGAGTATCTATTGAGGTGACTAGAAGTCTCACCCCTAATTAACTTGTCCATCATTTCGGCTAGCTGAGGGTCTTCTCTTTGTGCGGCTCTGATTGAGTCTAATAGAGTTGGTCGCACTTCTAATGTTGCTAGCAAGCCAAGTACAAAGTCAGTGGAGGGTCTGAAGTTAAAGCTTGCTATGAACCCCAAGCTTTGCCTTTCCATAAAGAGAGGGCTTAAGGCCAGCTTCTTTCTACTCAAGGCGTCTGCTACTGCATTGCCCTTGCCAAGAGTGTAGGAAATCTCAAAATTGTACGAGGCAAGAAACTCCATCCATCTCTGCTGCCTCAAGTTGAGATCTTTCTGCGAGAATAGGTATTTTAATGATTTATGGTCAGTATACAGTTCAAATTTCTCACCTAGGAGATAATGGTACAAGACTTAAGTGCAAAGACGATGGCTGCCAACTCTAGGTTGTGGGTTGGGTAGTTTTTCTCGTGTACTTTCAACTGCCTTCCACCATAACCTACTACCTTCCCTTCTTGGACCAGAACAGCACCTAGGCCCGTTCCGCAAGCATCTGTGTAAACTGTAAACATCTTGCTTCCATTAGGCAATGTCAGAACTGGGGCTGTTGTTAGAGCCCTTTTCAAATGTTGGAAAGCAATATCGCAATACAAATCCCAATTGAAAACTAGGTTCTTCTTTGTCAATCTTGTTAATGGACCTGAGGTTTTCGCAAAATCTTTGATAAACTTCCGATAAAAGCCTGCTAGCCCGAGAAAGCTTCGGACTTCGGTTGCGTTTCGAGGAACCATCCAATCTTGCACAACAATCACTTTTGTGGGGTCCACAGTTATCCACTCTTTGGACACCACATGTCCAAGGAACCTAACTTCTTCTCTCCAGAAATGGTATTTGGAGAATTTCACCTTCAACTGATGTGCACAGAGAGTATCCATGACTTCCTTTAGACAATGAGCATGCTCTTCCTCATTCTTTGAGAAGATCAAAATATCGCCTATGAAGACCACCACAAACTTATTGAGGAACTCTCGGAACATCCTGCTCATTAAATCCACGAAATAAGCGGGTGCGTTTGTCAAGCCGAAGGGCATGACAAGCCACTCGAAGAAACCATCGGGAGTTCTGAACGCGGTCTTATCAATGCTGTCTTCAGCCACTCTTAGCTGATGAAACCCGGTAGCTTAATCGATTTGGGAGAATACCGATGCACCTACAAGCTGATCGAACAAATCATCTATTCTTGGGAGTGGGTGTCTATTCTTCTTAGTCAGCTTGTTTAGCTCCCTATAATCAACGCACATGCGAAGCGAACCATTAGCTTTGGTTGCGAACACTACCGGAGCACCCCATTCAGAAATACTCCGTCTTATGAACCCCTTTTCAAGCAGCTCTTTGATTTGATTGCTGAGCTCCTTTCTCTCCCTTGGGGCCATGTGCCTAACGGGTAAAGCAACGAGTTTTTCATTATCAACGAGGTATATGCGGAAGTCTATCTCCCGCTTCGGAGTTAAGCCCTTTACCTCTTCAAACACATCTGAGTTTTCATGGACCATCCTTACAGGCTGCAAGTTCTCAACAAACGCATCAAGAGATTCTTGATAACTAAGCATGACGGAGTTCATGGGATTACAAGAAATTTCGAGAGTGTTACCGAGGCGAGTCATGAGTCTAACCACTCTCTTTTCACAATCGAGGACGACACCATTACTGGATAGCCAGTCCATGCCTAGAATCAACCCATAGCCCGTGAAGCCCAAAACAAAGGCATTACATCTAAACCCAATGCTTAGTATAGATATTTTCAAATCCAAACAAACCATTGACAAATAGGATGAGCCCCTAATTGGATTTGAAACAACCAAGGGATCCTCTACTATACTGGTGTCTAGGTGCAGAGATTCCACTAAAGCGGTAGATATAAAAGAGTGCGATGTGCCATAATCAAATAGTGTACGAACAGGATGATCAAAAAGATAGACTAAACTTTCATTAGAAATATTTCTACCTCGTTCTTGCGGAGGTGCTGTGAGAGCATGAACTTGTCCTCTAGAAGAAGGTCCAGCACCTTGCCCTTGCTTCCTTGGGCATACCCTAGCCACGTGTCCTGTCTCACCATAGTGGAAACAATCACCCATCTTCCTTTTCTTCTTCTTGCAGTCTTTGATCAGATGCCAGGGAATGCCACAGAAATTACACTTTCTCTTTTCACGGGGTTTGTTGTTCTTCCTACCTTTCTTTGAATCATCCTTCTTGTTCTGTGACCCTTCCCCATTCTTATCTTGAGGCACTTCCGCTTTTGCTTCATTCTTGGCCTTGTCTTCCTTATGTAAGAGTGCCATGTCCACTAACCTTTCGTAAGTAGCCCCCATAGGTATATGGGTCATAGCCAAGCTGTGAAGTGGCTCATTCAATCCCTTGACAAAACGGAGAGCCTTCTTATGAGGAGTATTCACTAAATCTAGTCCAAATCGGGCCAGCTGATTGAATTAGTTGACGTACTCCTTGACCGTCATACTTCCTTGTTTAAGAGATAAGAACTTTCCAGCTGTAAACTTCGCTCAGCTTGTGAGAGGAATTTCATCTCAAACCTTATTCTAAAATCCATCCATGTGTCAACTAGTCTTTCAACGTTAGTGACTTCCCACCAATAGGAAGCTTCGTCTTTGAGCAACCATACAGCCAGCTGTATCTTTTTTCTATCTTCCACCTCGAAGATATCGAATAGTTCTTTAGTTTCTTTGAGCCAATTCCTTGCTTCTACTAATGATTCAGTTCCCTTGAAATCCTTTCCACCCATGGCCCTAAAGTCTCTACAAATCTTGGAGAAAGCATTTGCACGCGGAGGAGGAGGAATATCTGCTGGGGCCGCATTGTTGGCCCTAGCCTCTAAGTACCTCCTGAACAAACCAGGTACCGGCACACCCTCTGGAATGTTAAGATTCCCCGACATGCAGAAACGAAAAAGAAAAGATTCAAAACAAAGGATAGAATGATCGGGCATATGGCTTTGGGGGATTATGCCTTTAAAATAAAGTAACACTTTTTCTTGAAAAATGCTACTTTATGTTTCTTTTTGAAAAATAGCTTTCAAAAACTCTTATCTGATATGGTAAACCTTTTGCTCTGATACCAAGTGAAACACCACACCTCCATTAAGGTCACTCAAAAAGGGAATGCCTTAACTTTGGTGGAGGGTTATAGGTACAAGACACAGAAAAATTTACAAGACAGATATATTTAAGCAGCGGAAATTCAAATATTTATTGCATACGTAGTTCAATACAATAGCATTACATCAAATTGTCTCAAAATAACTTCAAAATATTACACCATAATCTTTGTCTTGATTATTAAATAAAGAAGCATAAAAAAAAGTAAAAATGCATAAATCCCCAAGGATATTATCCAATAGCCATAGCCAAGGTAGGAGAGAGTCCAAATCATACATCTACTTTCTTGAAGCTTGCAAAGAGTCCGACTAAGCTGCAGTATTCCCTCCCTGTGGACCTGGGTGGGGGGGGGGGAACAGAAGAAAATAGGACGAGAGAAAATGGGTCAGACAATAAGTCTGGTAAGTTAAGTGATTACTAGTATTTAAACAAGGAAAGGGACCATGACAGTGATAACATAACATGGGACAATACCCTAATAAAAGATAAGAGGAACATGTGATCGCACCCATTATTATAGTCTCTGCACCTATTTAACCATTGGTTCAACCAGCCCCACGTGTTTATAACAAATGATCCCTTAATGATCAGCTCCTACTCGCATGCATTCATATCCTGTGTCATTCGGCCCCGCTTGACTGTCGCTACCTGTACTGGTCCCACCATGGGGTGTATCTGTCCCTCTGGTGGCAACCCGACACGATTAAAGATGCATAGTGTACACTACTGATGCCAAGTGCCTGATTTTTCCACTCCGGAGTACGTGCACACACATACTCCGTAGGAACCTACACTGGCCCACCAACCGCCAACGTTTTGACCGCTTATAATTCAGCCCAGTAATCGTGCACCACACGGCCTAGTTTCAGGGTACCATGATACATCTATGTGGGTTACTGCTGAAATGGGTCCCTGTTACAAGGGTTTTCTAATCAACATGTTTATTTGGTTAGGTGTCCATGTTTACCTAACCCCACCCATTCGTTTACTTAACATGTTGAATCGGTTAAGTGTTTTCCTAAATTGACTTAATCCTACCAATCCTGACTTAGCTTTAATTTATTAAAGCACCAACCACTCACATTAGACAGGTCTTGTGGTGGTCATTGGATGTGCCGGTCGGTTCCGAGCAGATTTACACCACAACCCAGTCTAACCTCGGGTTCTTTTTGGGCTTGATGCACTAACCACACACATTAGACAGGCCTTGTTGTGGTCACTGGATATGCCGGTCGGTTCCGGGCAGATTTACACCATAACTCAGTCTAACCTCGGGTTAGGCATATTCATCTTTTCTAAAATTCATATTTTTTCTATATATGTCAAATTTCTTTATGTAGATTAAATTTAATTTAATCACGCCATAATTATCCTTTGTTTATGCTCAACATCAATGGTATATCAAATATACCATTTAACGAACAAATTTCTGCCATGAATTTTCATATTTCCCAATGCTACCCCCGTGGAATGTACGCATGAATCACATAAAATGTTGGGCTAGTAAGTTAGCCCAACCCATAAACAATAGAAGGGGTAATAAACAAGAGAAATGAAATAAACATAAAATAACATACATTTCAACTTGTCATGTGTAACTTGGCATAGTGGTATCATTAGCTTTAATTAAATGGGTAAAGGTGAACTGGTGACTAAGTTCGGTCTAATGGTCATGTAAACTTAACAATGGTCTACCATCCAAGTTTAACATATAATCACAGTTTCAACCCACAACTTAGCATATAATCTTATGTATGTCAAAACATAAGAAAGCTATTATAATCATTTTTAATCACAATTTAGCATGATGTTAAAAACATAAGAGGACTACAATTCCACTTTTACAACATAATTAGATTCAACCTAACATGAATATACATGAGTGTTGATCTAACATATAAGCATGTGTTTTTAGATCACAAACTTGCAAAGAACCACCAATTTATAGCATGACATGTTTTACCATTTAATTGGCAAAATAAATCCATTACCCAAATCATAATAGATTTTAATAACATACAATATGTTCATCACCACAAGCATATAGACATGATTAATATACAACATGTTCATCGCCACAAGCATATAGACATGAAATATACAACATGTTCATCGCCATAAGCGTATAGACATGATTAATTACAACGATACTTTAAGATAAACGAGAATCAAATCTTATACATAAGCATCATTCTATATCCCAATTACAACATGTCATGACTCAATCGAAAGAATGTTTAAATCTATGTAATAACCAACTTACAAACTAAAAGAAATTCTTGCATTCTGAAATATGAATTCTGAAATTGGAGATGCGCACCTTTGATGAAGATTGTTGAATTAGACTCGTTTTAATTTGATTTTAAATGTAAGCTTTTAACTCATCTTTGAATTGGAAAAGGTGACGGCTACTCCAAGTTCTCTACTAACGGCATTTCAGTTCTAGGATTATTTTTCTGTGTGTTTTTAGGTTGAGCATTGAGTTGTTTATATAGAATTCCAGTTTAATTATAGCTGTCAGATGAACCTAAGGTTAATCACAGCCACTCAGACTAGATCAGGATCATCCAGAAACCCTAGTGACTCAGTAGCAAGTCATCAGTCGTTCAAAATTCAGATCTGGCCGAGGGCCAGGTCGACCCCCAGGTCGACCTCTAGGGGGAGGTCGACACTAGCGTCGACCCCTTGGTCAACCTGCCTGGGTGGGAATTTTGCCGCCCAGCCTGATTCTGACTTCTGATTCGAATTTGAATTTGTTTTCGAGCTATTTGAATTTATTTGAATTTTCTGGAATTTTTTGACAGCCATAACTTCTTCGTACGGAGTCCAATTTACGCAAACTCGGTCTCTATCTCAACTAGAATTCCGAGACGAACACAATGGTATAACCCGTTTCCCTTAATTCTCACATTTTAAATTAAGTAATCTAGGATTCGTTATTATAACATTAATAGAAAGTACGGGGTGTTACAGTAGGTCTGACCTCTAAGGATGCTAGCAAACCGGGTACAAAGTCAATGGAAGGTCTAAAGTCAAACGTAGAGATGAACTCTATGCTTTGCCGCTCAACAAACAACGGACTCAAGGACAACCTTTTCCTACTTAAGGCGTCTGCCACCACGTTACCCTTGCCAGGGGTATATGCTATCTCGAAATCATAGGACGCTAAGAATTCCATCCACCTTTGCTGCCTTAAGTTCAAGTCCTTCTGAGAGAACAAGTATTTTAGCGATTTGTGGTCTGTGAACAATTCGAATTTCTCGCCAAGAAGATAATGGCGCCAAAACTTAAGCGCGAAAACAATAGCGACCAACTCTAGGTCTTGTGTAGGGTAATTTTTCTCATGCACTCTCAACTGCCTTCCTCCATAGGCTATTACCCTCCCCTCTTGCATTAAGACTACGCCTAGTGCTGTCCCACAAGCATCGGTATAAACG
Organism: Allium sativum; assembly: GCA_030737875.1. Taxonomy (NCBI): domain Eukaryota; kingdom Viridiplantae; phylum Streptophyta; class Magnoliopsida; order Asparagales; family Amaryllidaceae; genus Allium; species Allium sativum. The sequence continues at coordinate 181,655,381 of CM060919.1, forward strand.
GTAAATGGCTTACTCCCATCTGGCAACACTAAGAATGGGGCTGTGGTCAAATCTCTCTTTAAACTTTGGAACGCATCATCACAATCTACGTCCCACGTGAAAACTAGGTTCTTCTTCGTCAAGCGTGTCAATGCGGCTGATATCTTTGCGAAGTCCTTGATAAACTTCCTATAGTAGCCTGCCAACCCCAAGAAACTCCTCACCTCGATAGCATTTTTAGGGACCTTCCACTCTTGGATGAATACCATCTTCACGGGATCCACAGCTATCCCTTCATTGGAAACCACGTGCCCTAAGAATCACACTTCCTTCCTCCAAAAGTGACATTTATAAAATTTAGCTTTAAGGTTATGCGCTTGAGGGGTCTCCAATACTTCCCTAAGATGTAGGGCATGCTCTTCCTTGCTCTTAGAAAAGATCAAGATGTCATCCATAAAGATCACCACGAATTTATTAAGGTACTCCCTAAACACCCTACTCATCAAGTCAATAAAGTATGCGGGGACGTTTGTCAAACCGAAGGGCATTACAAGCCACTCATAGAAGCCGTCCGGAGTCCTAAAGGTAGTCTTGTCTATGCTATCCTCAGCCACTCTCAACTGATGGAAACCTGTGGCTAAGTCCAACTACGAAAATACTGAGGCGCCAACTAACTGATCGAAGAGATCGTCAATCCTCGGCAGTGGGTGCCTATTCTTCTTAGTAAGCTTATTAAGTTCTCTATAGTCCACACAAAGCCTAAGGGACCCATCCGCCTTCGTGGAAAATACTACTGGAGTACCCCACTTCGCTATACTACGTCTTATGAATCCCTTCTCAAGCAACTCCCCAGCTTGCTTATTGAGCTCCCTCATCTCACGAGGAGCTATGCGGCGTACTGGCAGAGATACTGGTTTTGCATTGTCTACAAGAAAAATACGAAAGTCTATCTCACGTTTTGGGGGTAGACCCCTCACCTCATCGAAGACATCAACATATTCACGGACTATACGAACAAAATGTAAATCATCATTGGATGCGTCAAGTGACTCAAGATAACTAAGCATCACCGATCCTCTAGGGTCACAAGAAATATCAAGGGTCTTTCCACTACAAGTAACAATTTTACTACCCTTCTTTCACAATCTAGGATGGCACCATATCTGGCTTGCTAATCCATCCCTAGAATCAACCCATAGCCCATGAAACCAAGCACAAAAGCATTACATTCAAAACCAACGCCTAAGATAGACAATCTCAAATCCCTACAAACCATGGATAAATGAGCCGACCCACCAATAGGATTTGAGACTACAATGGGATCCACAACAAGACTAGTATTTAAGTGCAGTGTTTCAACTAGTGATGTAGAGATAAACGAATGTGATGCGCCAGAATCGAATAAAGTACGGACAAGATGATCAAACAAGAAAATCAAACTTTCGACAGAAATTTTTCTACCTTCTTCCTGTCTCGGAGCCATGAGAGCGTGAATCTGCCCTCCCGAAGTAGAACCTGCCCTCTGCCCTTGCTTCTTAGGACAATCCTTCATAGCATGACCCACATCACCACAATGATAATAAGCAAACTTCTTCTTCTTCCTACAGTCTTTCTTCAAATGGCCGGGTATCCCACAGTTGTGACACTTCCTCTTTTCTTTACCACCTTTCTTTTGTTGTTGGGCTTTCTTTGGACCCTCCTTCTTATCTTGCGGCCTAAAAGTACTTACACCCATCTCTTCTTCATGCATGTATGCCATATCAACAAGCTTTTCATACGTAGCCCCCATTGGAATGTGGGACATAGCCAAACCGTGAAGTGGTTCTATTAGGCCCTTTGCAAACCTCAAGGCCTTCTTGTGAGGCGTATTCACCAACTCTAGCCCAAATCTCGCCAACTTATTAAATTCGGTCACATACTCCTTCACGGTCAAGTTTTTCTGCTTCAATGTCAAGAACCTCTCCATGTACATACTCTCCTCAGCTTTAGAAAGGATTTTCAACTCAAACCTTCTCCCAAAATCTGCCCACGTCTCTACAACACGCTCTCTATTAGTAACCTCCCACAAAAACGAAGCTTCGTCCTTCATCAACCAAGCAACCAATTGGACCTTCTTACAATCGTCCAAATCGAAAATGCCAAACAAATCCTCCACATCTTTCAACTAATTTCTAGCTTCAACGAACGTTTCAGACCCACTAAAAGGTTTTCCACCCATCGAACGAAAGTCTTTACATATCTTGGAGAAAGCATCTCCACGCGGAGGAATGACTGGAGCTGGGGGAGGAGGAGGAGAAACGTCGGCCGGACCCGCGGTAGCTGCCTAGCCTCGAGATATTGACGAAACTAACCGGGTACATGAACACCCTCATGTATCTCAAATGCTCCAGACATGTTGAAAAGAAAAAGGAAGAGTTTCAAAACAAGGGAAGAGAAAGAGAGATGTATGGCTTGCAGGGATTATGATTTTTAAAGTAAACTTTCCTTGAAAATAGCTTCTTTAAAACAAGTTTTTGAAAATACTTTCTAGGAAAATAATACTTTTGAAAACACTTTTCAAAACTTTTTATCTGTTCTTGTAACCATAGCTCTGATACCACGTGTAACATCCCATGTCCATTAACATCACTCACAAAGGGAATGCATTAATGTCCATGAAGCGTTATTGTTGTATAGAACAGATAAATTACAAGAATAAATAAGTAAAACAATACAGCGGAAGATAAAACTTATTTCATAGCATCATAACTCAAAACAAGCTTACATAAGTAGTTTCCAAAACCGTTACAACAGGATCAATAGTCTTTTCCAAAAACTTCAAAGTACATAAAGAAGCAAATACTTAAATAACATAAATGCATAAATCCCCACTGAGCGTAAGCAAAGCCATAAAGATGAGAGATTCCAAAGCGATACATCTACTCTTTTCAAGCAACTGAAAGAAATCGACATTAAGCTGCAGTATTCCCTCCTTGCAAACCTGAGGGGGGGAAAGGAAAGAAAAGAGGTGGAAACAAACGGGTCAGACATAAAGTCTGGCGAGTCCGGTGATTTTAACAAATAATAGGTAAGGTAAATGATCAAGACATAAATAGGCATCATGATATTGATGTAACATAGATAAGGTAGATAAAAAAGGATGGACAAGATGATTTCGTTCCTAAGTACTAAGACAATGCTACACCTTGGCTAAGCAAACAACCCTCCAAGTACTAACCCCGAAGACCGAAGTCAACATCAGACTAGCACCCAAAGGACTATCCAACTCAACCAACATGTATTTCGTTACACCGCACTTTTGCTATGTTACACCACATTACTTAATTACACCGCACATCTACTAGTATCTTTTACTCAAGGTTGATCCCTCCCCACTAACTGTACCCACATAACAAACTTGGTAGTTACTTGTACCTAGCTGTTATCGTAGGTGTCGGCTTGCTCCTACCACCGCTAAGGTACCCTTACTCTACCGATTCGATCGGCTCCCTAAACCCTGTACGCCCCCGTGTTGGCCCCACAGTGGGGTGTATCACTCCCTAAAGTGGCAACCCCGACACCAACATGAAATACACGGCCATACCTACACGATGCAACAACGTCTTACCTACCAGTCCGGACCCATACACGCACATGAACCCTTAGGACTTGCGTTGCCACCGCTATTCACGTTTTGACCTCTTATATTCAAGCCCAGTAAGCGTGCCCCAACCCCGGCCTAGTACCGGGCCCAAATTAGATACTCAAACGGGTTACTGGTTGAAACGGGTCCCCTTCCGACACAAGCCTCCCACCTATGCTTGGCCCCCACTAGGTTTTTCTTCCCCTTAACCATTTTAATTTAAATGTCCATGTCTTACACATGCTATGGTTAAGTCCATACTTACATGTCATAATTTACATGCCTTATCTTATTCCGATTAAGTCCATATTTACATGTCATAATTTACCTGTCACCCCACTTAACCCTCTAACCATACCCATGTCTTATTATGGATAGTATTCCTTAATTCATCCCTTATGACGAGTGGTGCATGACCTCCCACATTAGACCGAACATTTTGTGGCTGCTGGATTTGTCGGGCGGTTCTGGGCAGTCTTACGCCACAAAGCGGGTCTAACCTCGTGTCATCCATCGTTACGCCTACAATTCATGCCTTTGGCCTCTCTCATTAGACGTCCAATTGTGGCAGCTAGATTTGTCGGGCGGTTCCGGGCAGTCTTACACCACAATTGCGCCTAACCTCGTGTCAAAGGTTTATTAATAATCGTATTTCACCCAAACCCCAATTTTCATGTCATGTGTTTCCAATTCAACATATAATCATGTTTTCACTTTTTGCCTATTCCAGCTTGTCATTAATTATACTAATTACATATTAATTAGCCTCAATTTTAAATTTCCAATTATAGGCAATTTCATCAATTCCGTGCAATTCATACCCAAATATGCCAATTTCACATATTATCCAATTATCCAATAATATCCAACAAAATCCAATTTTCCAAGTTTCCCATATTCCCAATATTCCCCATCGTTCCAACGTATTTGCATTCGCGCGTATTTTTAATATAGGCTCGAAGGTAGCCTAAATCCACAAATAAAAGGAATAGGGGTAAGAAGAGATAATCGATTCATAGAAAATTGGAATAAAACATCATCATGAAATAAAGAGGCATATAGACTGGCATAGAGGCATAATAAAAGATTCAACATGAATAAACTGAAAAAAAGTATGAACTTTACATAGAAACATAGGCATATATATGAATCCTTTTTACAACTTTTCATGTTACTTTAAAACCTATTATATTGTGAAAATAACTGTACTCACCTTTCGTGGCTAAAGAAAAGAATTATAAACTGAAATTGATGAAGTAACGTTGCGCTGATGTTGATTGGTGTCCTTTAATTGTTGTTGAAGCTCTAAACTTTGTTTGAAATGTGTATGAACACTTGAGATTTGATTTGAGGCAGCAGCTACGATTTAGGAGAGAGAGTTTGACAGCATAATTGTGTCTTAGAAATTATTTTATGAATTAGGGTTAGGTTGATGACATATTTATAGGTGTAGGAAGTTATTTAGGCCTTAGGATTAACCCTAGAACTAACTGGACCATCAAAAATCGTCCCAGGCCCAAAAATCGCACCGCGCAGCAAAATTGGCAGAACCAGGTTCAAATTTTCGGGTCTGGAAAACCTAGGGAGGTCGACCCCTAGGTCGAACCCCTGGTCGACCTACCCGATCAGGTCGACCCCCTGGTCGACCTGGGTCCTAGGCGGGAATTTTCCCTCCCAGCCCGGGTACCTGAAATTTTCGAATTTGAATTTGAATTTTCTGGCTGGGTTTAACTTTAATTAATTCGGCTTAATTACTCAAACTTCCGAGGCCCATAACTTCCTCATACGAAGTCTGATTTACGCAAAATCGGACTCTATCTCAAGAAGAATTGCGAGATGATTGCAACGACACAACCCATTTCCCGTTATTCCTCTTTGAAAAATTAAGTGTTATTAAATTTAGTTAGTTCAATCATTAAAAATTCGGGGTGTTACACAATTCATCCGATTTTTGGATAGGCAAACTAATTGATAGGTAATAGGTGATATCTTGGTGAGGACGATGTTGCAGTTCGGTGGCGAGCAGGAGGCTGGCGTATTATCTTTTCTACTATATAGTATCTGTTTTTCCGCTGCTTGTTGTTTACTCTGAGTGTTGTAGTGAAGCAAATTTGTATAGACATATAAGTTGCAATCCTGGTGTTTGGATACACTTTCTGGTTATTATGAAAGTTTGGAGTTTTTTTACTCAAATATGTTTCACTATTATTATCTGTTGTATATGTTATATTATATTTTATCCTTGCTCTTTGAGTTATTGTAACAGCCCGTCTTTTTTTCCGATTTTCGCCGGTAATTAAACCAGCTTAAATAGTTCACAATGGCGGATTGTTATGTGTACTAACATATATTCAACAAAATAACAGAACTTTTCATAACATAATATGATATTACATCAGAGTTACAAGAAATATCAGAGAGTTACAATAAAATATATAGTGGAAATAAATATACTTTCAGCAGAATAAATAAATGATGTGGCGGAACACCAACTCTAACTTGAAGCTCCAACACATGACGTGCTCCGAATCTCGCTTCAAGGGTCTACAACTGTAAAGCTAAACAACTAGGTGCCCATGCAGTAAAAAAAATTAATGGGCACCCAAAGTTTAGGAAGGAACAATAAACTCCAGGTCAGTCATGGCACTGGTGTGAGAACATAAAATCGTTATTTTTAGGGTTTATGTTAAAGTTTGGAAAATTCACCGGACCCCTCTGCTAATGCAGAACGGGTTTACTCCATGTGAATGCCCGTGCATAAAATTTGCAATGACTTTTAAAATGAATCTATCATAAGCTCATCCCACATCACACAATGCAAGTGCACACCAGATGGGCGAGTTTTATCTTTTGATAACAAAACTACCTTCATACGTGAAAATCCTCTTTCATACTATTATTAGTGCATAATGTACAAAATTATTTCGAAAATAAATGTATTAATCTTAGACGACATAGTACCCCATCCTATTACTTCGCCATAGGTATACAAATAAAACCATTGGGCGCGTATTGGAGATAGGGTTTCCAACTTAATGATTCCTGGCAAAAAAGATCAATCAGGAACACAAACGAAATGTAACACGGTTTTTCCATCCAGACTCAGATACCAACTACAAACCATGAGGTAGATTAACGGTTTTCGTCTAGACACGGACCCCCGAACATACCTTATTCCCCCAAGTTCACCAGTGGTACCACTGCCTCAGCTTCCAATCACAGATTATGTGGTGTCAACAACCTAACCGCCTATTTCTCATCATATAGGGTGTGAGGCTTATCGATGTTGTGGTATACACAAAGCTACGCTTCAATAAGCCAAGCTTTGATCATCATTAGCTCATTCCATAACTTGAGTATGCCACATTGTCAATTCACCACATGTCACCGATTTTCTATCAATACATGACCTCTAAGCATGTATAACTTAGAGATGGGAATAATTTATTGCCATAAACCCGATATGTATTAATAGTAATCAGTGCTACGTGATCAATTAAAATGTTAGACACACAATCCATACAAGTCCATTCTGGGTCTGAACGGAACAAATTCCAAAAATCCTCAAATTTGTTAAGCCCTCATGCCACTTAAAACCTCGTATCAAGTGTACATTAGCAAGCCATTCAAATAATCCAAAGATTCCCGGTCTTCATTTTTCATATTCAAGTCTTCAATTTCCTTCATAGCATCGTATTATTACTTGGAATGGTTTTCAGACATAAATCTGATCCCAGTCTTTCCAAGTAATAAGCTTACTTTAAAACAGGGCTATGGACTATACCAGTTTTAATTTATATCTCCATCCAATTTTTATCAATTCATTTTAGGTAAAGGTTGGTTTCATTTCGAATTCCTTAAATCTCATTTCCTTCTTATTTTTCTTTACAAAATCCCGCCATTTCAAAATTCCCTTATCCATTAATTATCATTTCCAAATCTAAATTTGGATTTAAAGTCCATAAATATTTGTCACTTTACAACTTCCCAAAAATATTTTCGGAACCTCTTTTATAGTTTAAAAGTTAGTTCTTGATTCGTATATTACAAAACCAAATTATTTCATGAAAATGGTAAACCGCTACCTAAATTGCTTATTAAACCAAAGAGGTTCAAAATCATTCAAGTTCAAATAATTCCTCAAATCATCTTAAATAATGAAGCATAATTAATCAAATTTCGTCAAATCTTTAATAACTAATAAACACGATTAGAACATACAAGTCATTGCTATTTGAAATCAAAATCGATATTCCCGAATAGTAGTGACTCTAATTGAATTGAATTCCAAAATCTTCGAAATTAAGGTAGTTTCAATTTAGTTTCAAATCATATTTGAATTAACCATCCCATTTGTTGGATCAGTTAGTGACAGCCAGGGAGAGCAGGAAACTGTACTTTCCAAACCTAAGCCTAAGACACTATCCTCTCTGTGATCCTAGAACGTTCTGGTATATATATATGTATTATTGTAAGGACCGTCATTAGCATATATAAGTCTTTACACATTCAATAACGGTTAAATTTGTCCCATCCTTTTCCAACCCATAATTAAAGTTTCATAACTTCAATTAAGACTGAATTTCAAATTCTATCGTAAACTAAATATATTATCAAACTTACTTATTTGTTTAGAACTTACAAATGGCCTTTAAATAATAGAACTAAGTGTATTTGATAAACCAATGTTTATTTACATGCTCAAATCAAAATTTCTTAAATTAAATTTAAAGCTTATGGATATATAAACATTTACGTAAACAAATATAACTCAAAAATCAAATTTTTAATTAGGTTTCAAAACTTATTTCAATCTTAAGAGACCAAAACAAACTTTTGAGATATTTCCAAAACAATTCATTGTTATGAAAATTGTTTAATTATTCAAGACTTAGGATTTTAAATTATTTAGAAGTTTGAATTCAAAATTTAACCTTTACTTTATTTCTAATCATTATTCACATAAGAAGGAGATTTAAATCGGCTACCCACATAACTACACAACTATTGTGTGTGATACAACAAGATAAATCCATATGAACCCTCGTCCACCAATCAATATTGCTAAATTTAAACAACCAACAACGTAAGCATCACGATAAATAGCATTTAGGGTTTTAGTGTTTTTAACTTACAAACATCCATTCAAATCATAACAACAATAACAACCATCAACATGAACTATAAAATAATTTATCGATCAACTACTAGAAATTTTAACATTTCTACTTATTTAAAAGAAATTTAAATAAATGTTCTCACCCAAATGCTTACCTCAAGAGGCTCCTTAAGCTCCGTTTTGCCTTGTCATTTTTGCTACAATCATTGCCGTCGTTTCCGTATTTATGCGCCTACGCTGGTCTTCACTTCTTTTTGCATGAAAACATCATCGAACAGTAAACACCCCACTCACGGTATCAAAATCAACGCAAGCAACATAGTTCTGACAATGAAGCTTTTCTGTCGTTGTTTCATACTTACAAATTATATATATATATATATATATATATGTTTTCTTAAGGAGGGAAGAGGCCATGCCTAGGGTTCATGGACGGGAGTTCTGGTCGATGACGTGGACTAGAGAAGAGAGAGCTAAGGTGGTAGGGGAAATTTGCATGTGGTTTTCAAAAGGGAGACCGAGGTAAATGGCTTCACAACTGATTTGGGGAAAGGAAGGTGTTTTGGACCAAGGATAGGGCAGATGGGTGGAGAGGCGAAGGACCTATGATGTGCTCGAGGTAGCGATGTAGCCAAAGGAGAGGAAGTGGGCACTGGTGAGTGGTGTTTGTGTGGTTTTCATGACTGGCCGTACTGTTTTCGAAAAGGGAAGAAGGAGAGATGTACACATGGAAAGTCGATGTAGGGTTTGGGTGATGTTGACTGTTGGTGGTTGCTGTTGAAAATTTGTGTAGCTCCGATACCACGTTGTTGGAAATTTTAGAGGAGGAAGAAATTATTTGAAGAAAAGGAATTTTTTTAGGAGAAGAAAACTTTTATTGCTTTGCTTGACTTCTTTTATTTCCTTTTATTTATTTTTGCCTGATACAAATGAGGTGAAAGCTCTTCAATTTATAACATACAATGGACCATTCTAGATTTGCAATATTCTAGGAATATATCTAAATATATGTGGAAAATTATCTTTTCCTAAAAAATAGCAACTTTAAAATCTCTCTCAGTAAACAATATAAAATACAAGAGCACTCTAGAAATAAAAATCAAGATTATTTATTCAACACGCCCCTTTAAACTTGATTTGTGACTCTAAGAATATTCCTCAATCTAACAAAATCTTCATCCTTGAGAGGCTTGTATTTCACGTGCTTTGGAAGGAACAACGAAATTGTCAAAACTTTCTTTTTTCTTTACTTATTCTTCATCATTATCACGGTCTTTGATGCGACTTCACAAATCTTTGTTGCAATGCTCCATTAATCTTTCTTTCTTTCACTGTTATGGGATATTCCAAAAATTATGTGCTCTAACTTCAATTTGGTTTCCATGTCATGAATTTTGAATGAGTCATATATGGCGACTTTGAATTCTTTCAGAAATTCACTTTTACAATCTTTGACCGATTCGATTACTTTATTCGTTTTCCAAATTTCTTCAAAATTTTGCTTGTGCTTCAAATTTAATTAAGCTCTTCAATTTCTCCTTGTTTCACTTGTTCTTCATTTCCGGTACCTTTCCATTCATACTTTTTGTCATTGGCATCGTCTTCATCTACATTATTTCCTTTCATATTTAATTCTCTGACAAAACTCTTTTTCACTTCATTGATTTTTGTATGCTCTTCTAATTTTATATTTAAAAATTTCTCTCTGCTTTCTTCTTCGATTACTAGTGACCTTTTACTTTTAATTTCTTTAATCACGATTTCAGCACTCTTTTGTCCATCTTTGAAGTCTTCTTCGTGGTTTTCTTCCCTATTGATAGCCTTAGCCTTTTCTTCTCTTTTGTTCTCCACTGGTGCCACATCAGCATGGTTAGCAGCATTCTCTACTACAACTTATTGCTTTTCTTCAGTAATTTCATCTTTTTCTTCTTTATGCTCTAATTTTTTCTTCATCCAACTTCTCCTCCTCTAATTTCTCTATCTTCAATAATATTTCCGCATCTTCCTTCTTCTCACTATCCTTCTTTTCGTCTTTCTCATCAATAAACTTATCTTCATTCATTACTTTTACATTATCTTTGCCATATACCTTTTTCAAGAGATTTCATGAAACTTTTGCACACCTTTCTCTAAAAATGAGATAAGAATCTTTCTCATCGATGTTCTCAAAAATCACAAAAAGAGCATGGTAATCATTTCGTTTTAATTTCGCAAAGGCTTTCTTGTCCGTTTGCGACATGCACTCGAAATCATTACGCCATTCATAACCATTTTCAACAATCTCCCACAAATCTTTGGAGATTAGCTCCTCATTTTTTCTATTGATCCATTCCTCGTAATTTTCTTTTGTGAGAACAATTGATGAAGTAAACATATATCCCATGATTTCAACCTCGCTCCGATACCACTTTGTTGAAAATTGGTGTAGCTCTGATACCACATTGTTGGAAATTTTAGAGGAGGAAGAGGAAGAAATAATTAGAAAAAAGGAATTTTTTAGGAGAAGAAAACTTTTATTTCTTTGCTTGATTGCTTTTATTTCATTTTAATTTTTTTGCTTGATACAAATGAGGAGATAACTCTTCTATTTATAACATACAGTGGACCATTCTAGATTTTCAATATTCTAGGAATATATCTAAATATATGCGGAAAATTATCTTTTCCTAAATAATATAAACTTTAAAAGATCTCTCAATAAACAATATAAAATACAAGAACACTCTAGAAATAAAAATCAAGTTTATTTATTCAACAGCGGCTTGGGAAATGGCATGGTGGCAGGTGGTGTTGGATGGATGAGTATGGTGATGGACTGGCCAACGTGGGGTTCGAAGGTGGGAAGAAGTCTAGGTGTGGCAAGGGAGCCGTGGAGGAGATGCTGGTTGCGTGGGAGGTGAAACTTGGGAGGAGCTGTCATAAGCGTCAACCGTGGTGGAGCTAAATGGGGAAGGCCGAGACCAATGAAGGAGGAGAGGACTTGCTCTGTTATTTAGAAGAGAGGGAGGCGTTGGGTGAGGTAGTGTAATTTCTTAAGGGGAGCTAACGGTAACTAGTCGTGTCAGGCGTTGCATGTAGAGGAAAGCGTGGGATGATAAGTGTAAGAAGGAAAGGGGAAGAATGGAATTGTTTTATAGGAGAAAAGAAGTTTTGTTTATGACAGAAGAATGATACACGCATGTTATAATGAAGAGAAAGGGAATTAACTAAAGAGAGAGGGTCACGTGGTACTCGATTCCTGTTTCCATGAATTTTTTTTTTGAATTTTTTTTTGTACATCCTTGGGTTCCCTGCACGCGGAGATCACAAAATCTTGGTGTACTGTTCAATAAATCTTGTATTGATAAGGTGATATTTTAGGCAGATTTTATCAGATATTGTTGCCCCCATATCTCTTTTAATGAGGAAACTTGATTTTCTCCTAATGAATGGTACGCGAACGCTAGACTAAAATGTGAACTGACAACTGCGTTGTTTACATTATTTTCCGAACGTTATATAATATAACCGCTATGATCCGTAAATTAAATTTAAATGGTAACACAAAATATGTGGATTTATTTCTTTCCTTTTGTTTATCCTTTTTTTATAAATATGGACACCGCTTGTATCTTAAAGTTTCATTCTCTGTTATTAATTACATTAACTGTACTATAAATAATTCCGTAATAAATTTAAACTTAGCGGTTTACAAAATTAATCACTATTAAAAGTTTAAACTTATATTTAAAATTAGCTTAACATTTTATTACACCACTTATGCTTAATGGTCTGATAAATTACTCTTGACGATATTTTATTATGCAAATACATTCCTTCTTCAAATCAATAAATTGTTACTCAACCAGAATTTATTCCCAATGTCAAAGTTTTAAATATTTAAATGGGTCACTATTGATTTCATCATCAATTTTGACAACTGTTTATATTGATACTATATTCACAATGTGCTTTTATTTTTAGAATGAATATAGTATTCAAACAAAAGAACAGTCCAAATTCTGAGTTGGATTTTAAGCATATATTTTCTTCTTAACAAATTGCAAGGACCAAAATAATTTCTAAATTAAATTACAAAATAAAATTCAATTGTAACAACTCTAGTTTCAATGGACTTTAAAGATTCGAATTAGGTAATAATGTAATCTCATTTTAAAATCTTATAAATTCACGAAATGGCTCACTCAAATATTATTTAAAATAGATAAAACTCCGAATATAAACATTTATTTTATGTTAAGTCTTAATTAAATGTCAAAATTTCTAGATCGTTACATTCTTCCCCACTTAAGGATTTTCGTCCTCGAAAAGGAGAGTTGTAAAAATTATGCTTAAGTGAAACAATTCTTATTTATACAATTTATTAAGACTTACATATAAATAAAGCTTATTAAATTAGAATACTTTACAATTTCGAACAGGCTTGAAAATTTATCAAAAGGTTATTAGTAGATCCAAACACAAAATTTATCATACAACTAGATTTGTAAACCTTTGATATCAAAATATTAAGTAATGTATATAAACTACATAAGGAAACTTGCCATATAATGTGAAAGAAAGCTATGTTCAGAGTATAGAAAAATCTAATTAAAAGTAGTTTTAAACGATAAAGTTACCTTGAAATGAGTCGTTTTGGGTTAAAATAGGTTTAATATAATTCAAAGGGTTTAATATAAGATAGTCTTACAAGTTAAAATAAAATATTTAAATATAAGAAAATTAACGAACTTGGTAGAAAATAGATAATGAAAATAGTAGACTGATATATGTAAATGGACTTGAAATAATAAATCAAAAGTACAATTGCAAAATATTGTAGGTTTAGTGAGAATATGCATAAACTTGATAAGTTAAACAAAAGTGTTATATGAATTACTTTATTTCAAACATTGGAAATCCTCAAATTGATTTCTTCGAACTTAGAATCCCTTTCATCCAAATCATTGAAATACTAAATATTTCTTTTATATAAAGAATCATACTTCACTTCGGGTATTTCAGACTAAATTTTCTTTCAAAATCTCAACATTCTATAATGAATTCAAATCAGCTACTAGTTCGAGAAGTTTTCCATATGACGGGCCACTAAGTATCACCCCTCGCACACAATCCAACAACACCTTAGTTTAGTTACGTATTACTCGAACAATCAAAATCATTTCATATCCCGAAGCTGTAAATCATTTCGCAACCATAATTTACAAATACTTGTTGGTTTCCAAACATTTCAAAATATCGGGATTCAAGTTGTAAACCACTTTATTATATACAAAATAGTGGAGAACGAATTTGATTCTTGAGAATAAAAAAATTCAACTTCCAAACATACAACTTATATCACGATCTTATTTAACATTTCAAGCCTTTCAAATCAATTTATTTCGAACCGTTTTTCCAACAATACACAAGTTGATCTTCCTAATAGATTTATGTTGCCTTGAAATTTCTTTTCAATAGTGGGAAGTCAAATTTAATTGATACGACTTCCCTGATGCTTTTCAAAATTTGAACCGTGTAAATTCAAGGCTTTTACCTTCTAAATTTCAGAAGATTATTTTTACTTCCTTTGCAACATATTTCAAGATTTCTAAATAATTTCCAAGTCCATAATGTTTCTTGAGAGTTTTATTTCCATGATTTAGAAGTTATATACAATTCATATAATCGAATGATATTTACCTTTAATCATTTAAAATCCAAATATATGAATTTTATTCTCTTTCATTCTTGTTCCAAATATCTAGTCTTGTTTGGAAAGGTTACCTTATTCGGAAAGTTCTTAAAACAATTTTATTTAAAAATACGTCATGCTTCCGCTATGCTACTCTGATCCAGTATATGCATGTATAAGCGAGTATTGTTCTAACATTAATCTCAAAAATTTCAGAACCAAATTCTCAAATTTCAAAATCCAGTTTCCTTTGCCTACTTACTATGCAAGGCTCGTTATTTGAAGTTCTGTTAACATAATGTTTGGACAAATCAAATCTGTTTTCATTTGATAGGGGCTGTAACGACCCGGATTTTTCAAACAGTTAATTTTAAATATTTAATATGGTTTCAAATATTGAGTTTATAATATGAATCAAATTTCATAGTTGAAACTGAATCAAAACAATCCAGATGACCGGTATAAATAAACGATGATAATAATAATTTATTTTCGAAGCATTTTATTGTTTTGAATTTAAATTATATTATATCGATTTATTATGGATATTTTATGTATATATTCAAATTTGATTTCAGAATATATTCTTTGAGCTCAGAATATCGTTATTACATTTAAATGTTAGTCTATACGCTAAAATAGCGGTTTGTGATGTTAAGTGGTGAACCCCCGATATATTTTGAATGGATAGGATCAAAATCAAATCGAAATCTGTTTCAAAAGAATAAATTCCCTTTATATCAAATCGTATTAAATAAGAAATCAAATCAAATTAATGGAAAATCTTTTTAAATAAAATAAAAAAGGGATTTTCTTGAACTTTTGCCAACATCCCTTAAATGGCTT